>CM051363.1:2203854-2276423 GCA_028015245.1 Cardamine occulta
AATCAACTACAAAAAGCATATCATCTAATCGCATAAACATGATTGTATCGCTGTTGTAATTTTTAGAGTCTTTCAGATAAGGAGGAAACAAGAGATATAGAGAGAAGGGAATAATACCAAAGGAACGAGAGATGCGGTGGAGGCGGGATCGTAACTGGTTGCCGGAAAGTGAGCGGCGACGGCAGCTAGCCTGCGTCGAGCGGTGATAGATTCAAGCTCCATTAAAACTCTCTCTGATTTCTTCGATCGCTGAAGAGATAGAGAGACTAAGGATGAAAAAATAAGTGGCTTTAACTTGACGCGCGGGATTCGAAAATATCTTCTCTAGCATGATTAGATTTTTGTTTTTTTTGTTCCAGGGAATTGGACAAGAATGATGATAACGACCACAATTAGAAACAAATATCTCTAGCGGCTGTCTTTTTAGTTTGACTTTTCAACAATGTATGCATGCTTTGGAATGCTGACGCAAACAACATATAAACAAATAATTAGACTATAGTTTAATATGAGATTAATGATCTTTAGATTAGTGATTAGGAATTTTTCAGCACTATAATTAATTCGAAAGTCCAAAAATAATATTTCGACAACTCCTCTTAAATTTGTTAAAATCTAATAATATAAAGGTAAACGCAAGTTGCATTGCGAAGAAGAGACTCCGAGCGGTAATGTTTTCGTAAAAATAAAATCACCAAACTCCAACAACCATCTGTTGCGATTCCAAATCAATCAAAGTTCCAGCTGCTCCCACTCTCCGATCAGATCTATCATTCTCTCTGCGTTAGGCATCTTTCTCTTCCAATCTTCTGAAATTTTTGATTTGGCCTATCCGGATTATATGCTGATTTCTAATCCGCGTTGGCGAGCTTTGAATCTGTGAATTTTGAGCTCACTGCCGATTCAGGTTGGGAGGAAATCTATTTTCGCTACGGATATTGAATGCCTTGATTTGTCTGAGCTCGGAATCATTGAACTTTTTCTGTTTTAGAATGCTCGGAGTTTGTTTCGAATTTCACCCGATTTCGTGAAACTCAGATTCTTACGCATTTGTTTCCTTCTTTATATGTGTTTGTTTTTCTAGGTTCCAATGACGTATTAGTAGTCTGTTCTAGAATCCGTAATGGTTATGTCTTTCCTTTTCCGTTTTGTGGCAGCACTCACAGAGTTGCGCAGTTTTGTTATTAACTCCTTGTTGGTGCCATGGTATTCAAATTTCCCCGTCTGTATATTCTTGTGGTTTTTATCTGAAATAATGTAGCTTGTTTGAATCTTTGCATTAGCGTATTAGAAGCTTGCTTTGATTGACATGTGGCTCCTTATGACTACTTGGTTATCATAATGGAATTTGTCACATAAAGCTTGACTGGCTTAAGCTTGTGTTTGTGATTCTAGGTCAAGTAGTTCCAGAGAATTTCATAGCATATTCACCAACATCTGAGGTTCCTACCTTCTTTGAATTTCTGTTTTGCCTGCTGGGATATGCGAGAGAGAGTTAGACACTGAACCATTTGAACACATGAGTGTTGGGCCAAAGATAAAACTATCTTCCTTGAAATTCCGAGGCAGGGAAGCTGTCCATCAGAGGGGTACTCGTTGATAGTTTTTCAAATAATCAAGGGTGTGATCACTAGATTGCATACTCTGTCAGAGTGGTCTGTGAATGAGAGCCAAAAATATTAGCTGGTGGGTTTAGATAGATGGAGCAAAGAACACAGCTTCGTGGTGGTAGCACTATGGAAGCTATATCCAATGAGGGAGATGTAGACAGAGAACAGGTTTTAGATCCGTTTGATATTGAAAATGAGCCTAGGAAGGAGACGAAACACTCCAGCAGTTTTGATGTTGGTTACAGTTCCGGTGATAACCTCGAAACAGTGCCTAAAGCATCAAACGAGGCCATCTCTCCTGCTGACGTTCTTAAAACACTCTTCTTTATACTTGTATGGTACACTTTCAGCACATTTTTGACTCTGTAAGTATGTCTTTGCAACTATCTGTCATCCTTTTCGTGTTTTAGTTCCTTACAGCTAGCATTTAATTTGTTTGCTAATTTTTTAGGTACAACAAAACGCTATTAGGAGATGATTTGGGAAAATTTCCTGCTCCCTTATTAATGAATACCATTCACTTTTCTATTCAAGCTGTTTTATCAAAGATGATAACATGGTACTGGTCGGGGAGATTTCAATCTGACGTTACCATATCATGGAGAGACTATTTCGTCAGAGGTAAACTCACTAAATTATGTTATGTATTCTATTTTTTATAATGTGCTAATGAGCATTATCTTAGCCATTACTTTCTATGTTATTCTCACTACGTAGTACTTAGAACTTTCTGCAACTTATCCAATGCCTCTATCATCAACAGTATCTAGTGACAACGAGAAATAGGAAAGTTCTGAGGATACAGTTTTTCCTTGTTGTTTCATATTCTTGGAAGTTGATTATATTGAATTTCTATGAACTGATGACCCACATGGACTGTCCTTTCACAGTTGTACCTACAGCATTTGGAACTGCTATGGATATAAACCTAAGTAATGAGTCACTTGTCTTCATATCGGTTACGTTTGCAACAATGGTTAGTTCTTTTATTTGCTATGGTAGGTTTATGCAACTTCATAGGAATTTACGAGTGGAACGAGGTGAAACTTGTGTAATACTCACGTATTTTTTTTAATTTGCAGTGCAAATCTGCAGCCCCAATATTTCTTCTTCTGTTTGCTTTTGCCTTCAGGTGCTTTATCCATAACTATTTTTTTAATCTTGATTTTGTAGAAAATGCACGAGACCGTCTATAGCTGTATTTAAAACTTACTAACACCTTCGTTTTACATCGTTCTCTTTGAATTCAAATCACATTTTTTTCAATTTTCACTGATTTGATGCTGTACTTTCGCTATGGAGTATTTCTATCATTTTTTTTTGTTGTGTTATTCTGACACAATATTTCTCTTGTAAGGCTGGAGTCTCCAAGCCTCAAACTTTTTGGCATTATTTCAGTGATCTCAGCAGGAGTGTTGTTAACAGGTATGTTTTCCTCCGTCATGTATTATGCTTTGTACTCCTTTGTAGCCATTTCTTCTACCTGTTTGCTACAATATCTATCTAGATGTTTTAGTTTTGATTTTTTTCTAATTGAAGCCGTTAAACTTGTTATTTTCTCACCATCAAGTATATTCATTTGCATCCAGTTGCAAAGGAGACAGAATTTGAGTTTTGGGGTTTCGTTTTTGTCATGCTTGCTGCTGTCATGTCTGGTTTCCGCTGGTGTATGACGCAAATTCTTTTGCAGGTATAATTTGTAACTTAGTTTTTCATTGCTTTAAACCTTACATTGGATCATTATATATTTTAACCCTTTTACTTTCTATGGTGTTTGTCTTCCAACGTTTTGGTGCATCCTGATGGCAACATGTTGTGTAGAAAGAAACCTTTGGTGGGTTCTGCTCTTGGTGTTTTCTCATCTATAATTTGCGTTCTTAGTTTCTTGAACGTCACAAGACCTATAATTTATACTTTTTTGTTTTGTTTCTTTAGGCCTGAAAAATCCCTTCACATTCATGAGCTATGTGGCACCAGTGATGGCTATAGTGACTGGTCTTCTTTCTCTCCTTCTGGATCCATGGAGTGAATTTAGAGCCAACAGATACTTTGATAGTGGAGCGCATTTTGCTCGAACTTGTTTTTTGATGCTTTTTGGTGGAGCACTGGCTTTTTTTATGGTGAGAAATTACTAAACAATTTGCAGTTCTTATGTGAAAGTGAACTTGTCTTGATAAGTGGAGGTTGAAGCATATTTTGAAGCTCTAGTTTAGTATCGGATCATTCTTCCATACTAATATTTTGTTTCAGGTTTTGACGGAGTACGTTCTTGTTTCCGTGACCAGTGCTGTAACTGTCACAATAGCGGGAGTTGTTAAAGAGGCTGTCACCATAGTGGTATGTCTTATATTCTTAACCTTTTTGGATTATGTTTATTAGTGTGTTTCAGATATTATAATAAACTCCAGTCTTCTTCTTAGTTCGCCAATTATATATATACAACAGTAGCTGAAACTGAATTTTTTTAGAAAAAAGATAACCAAACTGAGGCTTAGATTATAAGTACTGGATTCCTTCTATTCTTAAGCAGCAAAGTCCTAATGAAACCTTGCGGTGATGTTCTAGACAAGGGACTCCTGTCTTAAAATTGTGAGACCATATTGGCCATATGGCATATAAATAGACGTACCTGCTAGGAGTCCGCTAAATAGGATGGATTGTGAGTTCATGTCTGGACTCTTATGATATTGTTAGGTCAATAGTTTTACAAAAGGAAGGCCTATGAAACAGAACTAATTTCTTCAGAATTTACTTCCCGTTCACCGTAATATGCCCTGCACCCAGAGGATTTTTGTATATAAGATTGTGTCTGTGCTACTGTTGAATATTGATGAATGCAGAATCGAATTGGGGATGTAAAATATTCATTGTTGTTGTTTTACTGGGTGCATACAGGTTGCTGTGTTTTACTTCCATGATGAATTTACGTGGCTGAAAGGTATTGGTCTAATGATCATCATGCTTGGTGTCAGTTTGTTCAACTGGTACAAGTAAGTAACTCTAGTTCGAATAAAATGAATAAGAATCTCATATTTGTATTTTGAAACCGATAACATGCATTTGGATGTCCTCCCAGATATGAGAAACTACAAAAGGGGCACAAAACAGCGGATGAGAAGCCGTTACAAGTGCCAAGTCAAACTGGAAAATATGTGATTCTTGATGAGATGGATGATCAAGAAAATGGTCCCTAAGGATTTTTTTTTTAACATTTCACATTCTCTGGTAACCCCTAAAGGTTGTTACATCATTGATGTGGTGAAAAGACTAGAAAATATTTTAAAGGCAATTTGTATTGGAAATTTGAGGTTTCCCTGCCTTACCAAAATAGAATAACATAGCCATTATCAAGAGTTTAAATGAAAGCAGTGAGTTCAATTTTGACCTGTCTTTTGTACCCATTTTTAATTATTTTATAGAGTTGTGCTATAATATTTACTTAACTCTGTACGGGTCCAAATCGCAAACTAAATACTCTTTCTAAAAATCTATTCTGTAGAACAACATACAAATATAACTAATGGAAACATGAGATTACATATAAGTTCATAGTGTAAAATGGAGACTAACACTAAACCCAAGAAGAAATATGCGTTCAAACGAATACTGAAATAAGAGCACAGAAATTAAGATGTGGCATCCCCAGCAGAGGTAGAAGAAGCAGAGAGTAGAAACGAGAACGAAAGCTTCGACTACGTACATGACCTTGAAAAAAACTCCGTCCACTATTTCCGTCTGCAATATCTCAACTTGCATCCACTTCCCTGACGACGACGACGAAGGTGAAAACAGATTCCTTAGTCGTCGCCATGTATGTGTTTTTTTTCCTCAACACGTGTTCATCCTCTTGCTGCTGCTTCTTCTTCTCCAGCGACGCCCACTTCTTCATCATCACTCCCATCTCTATCTCCCTATCTCTCTAATAACAGAGTCATGTAACGGTGCATTCTTCTTATAAAGTGGAGAAGCAACGGTGGCAATTCAGTGATTAGGTTTGAGAAGGTGAGGGTATGATTGTCAATGATTAGGTTTAAGAAAGCAATGAGATCCCCCTTGAACCTTTTTCGTCGGAAAAGGAAACATAGCTGGCGAAAGGTGGAAATGGAACAGGGGTATTTTGGGGCTTTCCATAAGACTTTTTTTTTTGGGAATAGAAGAACGGTCCAGCAGTTTCGCTTTTTATTTACGGAGGGATCCACTAAGACAAGCGCAACGGTCCTTTTTCTTACATTGCTACATATGTCACACTTTAATCATGTAGTCATGTAGTCTAATCATGGAGTATAATTTTTATTTTTGTATGTGCAAAACAGCTCAAATTTTTTGTCGAATTTAGTTGAGGGAACCTAGTTGTCTCTATCAACAATTTGTAAACATTATGTAGAGCCGTTCTTTTAATCAACTAGGCACAACGTTAATGGTTGTATTGACTCAAATGAGCATGTATTCTTTTGAAGCATACCTATTAATTAATACTTATTATTTACATGGTTGCGCGTACGCAATAATAGGTTGAAGAAGTCAAAGTAGCTGGAAACAAAATTCAACCGTTTAGAAAGTTTTTTTTTTATATTTCGTTAAAGACCGTTAAGAAAGTTGATTTACCCAACTAATCAACCCGAGGACTTAATGATTCTCTATTATCCTTCAAGGAATTAAGCAATAAGAGTGCATTCAAAAGAAAGAAAGAAAAAAGAGGAAAAAACACTCAAATGAGATATATTAGAATTTCAGAAACTCATGTGTTAATTATTAATATTATCGTAAAATTATTAACATGAAGGCCCATTAGCTCAGTTGGTTAGAGCGTCGTGCTAATAACGCGAAGGTCGCAGGTTCGAAACCTGCATGGGCCAATTATTAATTCTATTTTCTATTTTAAATAGATTCTCTCGTTTTATATGGGCCGAAAGAAAAGCATTCTTAAAATCCATGGGCCAACGTTGCTTATCTTTCTGTCGTTATGCAAACATGATAGTGGCACGGTGTTAATTGATGAAAACGTAAAACGTCATGTAGTCAAGATTTTCTGGCCGTTTTCTTTCTCCACTTTTTAGTCTCCGTTTGGACTTCTCCGAGAAGCAATTCCCGGGAAAACAGACAGAAATAAATATTAATTCCTGGGAAAATCTCGTAAAGGAGAAATAGGGAATCGAGCTTCAGCAACAAAAAACCTAGTCCTGGGTTTGCTTTTGTACTCATTTATGAAAAAAGTGACAGCTAAAAAAGAGTGTGAAAATCAATTCCTTTTTGTGTGTAAAGGAAGACACAAATCGAGAAATCAATTTTTAAGTTTCATCTTTATCATTCTTTTCTTCTTCGTAGAGCAATCGAATTGCCCTAAACCCCACTCCACGAATCTCATCTCCTATTCCCGCTTTTCTTCCCACTGCACATATATATATATATATATCCACAAAAAGGGAAGAAGAAGATGAGTGTCATCGATTCGTTGAGTATTGTCGGAGAAGAAGAGGAATTTGTAATTTATCAGTTATGGCGAGTACCAGTGGTGGTCGAGGTGAAGATGGACGGCCACCGCAGATGCAACCTGTTCGATCTCTATCTCGGAGGATGACGCGAGTTGGGACAATGATGATGGATTATCCTAATGAAGATGAAAGCGCCATTGACAGCGAGCTTGTACCTTCTTCTTTAGCTTCCATTGCTCCTATTCTTCGAGTTGCTAATGATGTTGAGACTGATAATCCAAGAGTTGCTTATCTCTGTATGATTTCTACACTTTTTTTTAAATACATTGGAAGGAGTTTACTGTTTTTTTTTTTTTTTGGATTGAGTATTTTAAATGACTCCTATGAGTGTTTAGTGCATCCAATTTGTGATGCGTCCTGTTATCTCGAATGCATTTGACAAAAGATTGTGGCTTGTGGATAATAATATGAAGCTTCTCACCTTACTGTATTGTCTCTCTCACTAGGTCGCTTCCATGCCTTTGAGAAGGCTCATAGAATGGATCCTACATCAAGTGGACGAGGTGTCCGTCAATTTAAGACCTATCTATTGCACAAGTTAGAGAAGGTAATATAGATCACATGCTTTTCTCTTCGATGAATTGGAGTAAGCAGATAAACAATTGCTTATCTTTAGTTGTGTGTCTAAACCAAAATGTGAGCTCTACAACAATTTTCTTGACGGCCTTTTACAGTTGGATGTTTCCTGAGACTGCAGTTCTTGATTTTTTATTTTCTATTTTAGGAGGAAGAGACTACAGCACCTATGTTGGCCAAGAATGACCCGAAAGAAATTCAGATGTACTATCAGAAGTTCTATGAGGAAAAAATAGAAGCAGGAGAAGGGAAAAAGACACCGTGAGATCTCTTCTTAATATTTTGTAATATTTACATGATAAATATTTAAATAATATCTCCTAACTCTTTTGATTCTATCGTTTTTGTCATTTTAGGGAGGAGATGGCGAAGCTTTACCAGATAGCGACCGTCTTGTATGATGTTTTAAAGACAGTGGTTCCTTTAGCAAGAATAGACGACAAGGTCGATTAGTGTTCCCCTACACCCCTGGTTAATCGAGTATAATCCCGAAAATGGTAATTGTGGCACTTGACAATTGACATTTTTGTTGTTGTTGAAATGTAGACCCGTAGGTATGCCAAAGAAGTTGAAAGAAAGAAGGAACAGTATGAACACTACAACATTCTTCCACTGTACGCTGTAGGGGCCAAAACTGCAGTAATGGAACTCCCTGAGGTTGCATGTGCAAATTTTGCCTGATTAATTTATCCATCATTTTAGTCATCTTCAACTCTCATCTATATTTTTCCACTATAATTTAGATTAAGGCTGCAATTCGTGCCGCCTGCAATGTGGATAATCTTCCTCGGCCAAGATTCCATTCAGCCTCGACTAATTTAAACGACGTGGATAGGGAAAGAGCCAAAGATATTCTTGAGTGGCTTGCTTTGGTGTTTGGTTTTCAGGTAGCTTTCAAGTTTCTTTCTTGCCATTTTCGTTTTTAAGTTTTTACTCTAAATTGTCATGATTAATCTTCCTATTTTTCTTGTTGAAAGCGAGGAAATGTAGCTAATCAGAGGGAGCATCTCATACTGCTACTTGCCAACATTGATGTGAGAAAGAGGAATCTCGAGAGTTATGACGAGGTAAATTTTAGTACTCTGTGGGCGACCACAAAGCTTCCTTTTCTGAAGAATATTACATACAATTTACTAACTTTGAAGGAAAATCTAGTTGAAGCCTAGCACCGTGAGGAAGTTGATGGAAAAGTATTTCAAGAATTACAGGTCATGGTGCAAGTACTTGCGGTGTGAATCATATCTCAGGTATCATAAATCATCTCTTTGATAAGTTAAGTTATTAATGTTCCTGAGACTTCATCTGTTACATCCCTTCTACTCTAAAATCTATCTCTTTCGGTGGATGGTTTTCCTATTGGCAGGTTTCCTCCAGGCTGCGATGAGCAACAGCTGAGCCTTTTGTATATTGGCCTTTATCTTCTCATATGGGGTGAAGCATCAAATGTCCGCTTCATGCCTGAATGCCTTTGCTACATTTTCCACAATGTAGGTTCTTTTAGTTCATCATTCCTCCTTTCCACTTATTTATTTCTATGATGCTTCTCCCAATCAGTTCAAATAAAACTTTGAACTCAAGATTCCATTTTTGGAAATATCTGAAAAATCTACCTAGGATACTAAGGAAAAGTCCATTGATTTGTTCTCATATATTTTGTTGGAAGATTTTATGGCCACTATGTTTTGAAGGATCTCTGTTACGGTATGCATACATTTAAGTAACCATATTGTTTTCTTAAATTTTCTTGTGAAGATGGCCAATGAAGTCCATGGGATTCTGTTTGGCAATGTGTACCCTGTCACTGGGGACACATATGAGACAGGCGCACCTGACGAAGAGGCATTCTTAAGGAATGTTATAACACCAATCTACCAGGTCTTACGTAAGGTATGTAACTTTCTGATCCTGTTTCGGGGTTTTTCCTTGCATATTGCCTCTGCTAAATAAACAGATTCTTTTGTAAAAAAAAAGGAAGTCAGAAGAAACAAAATGGGCAAGGCAAGCCATTCAAAATGGAGAAACTATGATGATCTGAATGAGTACTTTTGGTGAGTTAGCTCAGTTTGATTTGGTATTACATAGATGTATTAGTCAAGTTTTGCTATCTGAGCAAAATTTATTTGCTTATAGCAAAACTTATTTGCTTTTTCAGGGATAAGAGGTGTTTTAGGCTGAAATGGCCAATGAACTTCAAGGCAGATTTTTTCATCCACACTGATGAAATATCACAAGTTCCGAATGAGGTGTTAATTTTGCTTATTTATCACTGCATAAGCAGTATAATTTTTATATGCATTTTAATCTTCACTTTTTCATCACGCTTGGAAATATTTGATAGATTTGAGTTTTTTTTTTCCGAAATGCTTGCGTGCATCGATCATCCATCTTTAATTTCATCCCAATATACTTTTGTACCAATGAAGTTTTGTTAATTTCAGAGACATGACCAAGTCTCTCATGGAAAAAGGAAACCCAAAACTAATTTTGTTGAAGCTCGCACGTTTTGGAACCTCTATCGAAGTTTTGATCGAATGTGGATGTTCCTTGTATTGTCTCTACAGGTAGGATTCTAAATTAGAATTCTCCCTCCACTTCTTCTCTGTTACATAAATGTATGAAGTGATTCTATTATTTTTCAGACTATGATAATAGTTGCATGGCACCCGTCGGGATCTATTCTTGCCATTTTTTCTGAAGATGTCTTTAAAGACGTATTGACCATTTTCATTACTTCAGCTTTTCTTAATCTTCTACAAGGTAAATTCTAATTCCATTTCAGTTTGATGTTACTCCTATGTTAGATGTTTATATACCATATTGGCATAATCATTTGTTCTCTTATGAAATACAGCGACACTGGACGTAATTCTTAGTTTTGGTGCTTGGAAGAGCCTGAAATTTTCTCAAATTCTGCGGTACATCACAAAGTTTTTAATGGCTGCCCTGTGGGCCATAATGTTGCCAATTACTTACTCGAAGTCGGTGCGGAATCCAACTGGACTAATAAAGTTCTTCAGCAGCTGGGTTGGGAGTTGGCTTCACCAGTCGTTGTACAACTATGCTATTGCCTTATATGTCTTACCAAATATTTTGGCTGCTGTGTTTTTCTTACTTCCACCTCTGCGGAGAATCATTGAGCGATCAAATATGCGGATTGTCACACTTATCATGTGGTGGGCTCAGCCAAAATTGTATGTTGGCAGAGGAATGCATGAAGAGATGTTTGCACTTTTCAAGTAAGAAAAATGATGTTATTCGGTGTAGTTTTCTTCTCTATCTTTCCTTATAATCCTCTTTCTCCTGGATCCTGAGAGAAACTTCAGCAAGCTGCTGTTCTCTTTCGAATGCATTATTTTTATTTCTCCTTCTCCTGTATCCTAAGAGAAACTTCAGCAAGCTGCTGTTCTTTTCTGCATGCATTTTATTGTTTTAAATAGGTTATTGCCGCACATCGGACATGGTACAATAATATTGGTTACAGCTTTGTTTATGCATCCAAATGATTAATTCTGCTCAATTCATGTTGTCTTAGGTATACATTTTTTTGGGTCATGCTGTTACTTAGCAAGCTCGCATTCAGCTACTATGTGGAGGTGAACTATCTTCTTATACTGACACTTATAACTCAATGTTTACTCACATGTTTTACATGTTTACCGTTAATAATACCCTCATTTAGTATCGTAATCCTTCACTTTGTGATGTCTATTAAGCAAGTTGTAGTCCTAGTTTTTACTAAAACTTGCTATACGCATCTTTTTGTTGCTGTTATATTTTAACATGTATTATTGTTGATGATCCCTGGACAGATATTACCACTTGTCAACCCAACAAAATTAATATGGGATATGCATGTCGTAGATTACCAGTGGCACGAGTTCTTTCCAAATGGTAGTAACACTTACTCATAGCATCCTCATGCACTACTATCAACTGCTTTTTATTCTAACATATATGATATTTATGCAGCCACTCATAACATTGGTGTAATCATCTCCATATGGGGTCCGATTGTCTTGGTAAGTAATATGTACTGAATAACTTGGCAAGAATATTTCCAATATCCTGAAGTTTGATTCATGTTTAGGTTTATTTTATGGATACACAAATATGGTATGCCATATTCTCCACTCTATTTGGTGGGATTTATGGAGCCTTCAGCCATCTTGGGGAGGTAATTGTTAGTACGCAAAAATTTATAAATTAAAATCTTATGTTGTATTAGATAACAAGTTTGTGATTCCCTAGGTTAAGAGCGCAACACTCTCAAAAAAATTCTTACTTATTTTTATCTACATTCTTAACTTGCAGATACGCACGCTTGGAATGTTGCGGTCCAGATTTAAATTTGTTCCATCTGCTTTCTGTACTAAACTTACACCGTTACCTCTAGGTCATGCAAAGAGAAAGCATTTGGTATTAGCCGCAAATATAAATTTAATTGACAATACAGGGTGCGCCTACAATTTTCATTTTATGGGTGAAAAATGTAAAGATTTGAGTAATGCAGGACGAAACGGTGGACGAAAAAGACATTGCGAGGTTCTCACAGATGTGGAATAAGTTCATTCTTACTATGCGGGATGAGGATCTGATCAGTGATAGGTTTGAGGACTTTTTCTCTAGTATAGACTCATCATAGTAAACTCCTATGTTCATTCTATAAACAATGTGTTCTTTGCTTCTTTGGTGTGTAGGGAAAGAGACTTGCTACTTGTACCTTCGTCTTCTGGAGATGTGTCTGTTGTGCAATGGCCTCCTTTCTTACTTGCTAGCAAAGTAAATAATACAGCTCACTCTGTAACATCTTCACGCTATCCAGTATTTCTTCTTGCTGAAATTGTGTTTACCTTTTGATAACAGATTCCAATTGCATTAGACATGGCTAAAGATTTCAAGGGAAAAGAGGACGTCGACTTATTCAAGAAAATAAAAAGCGAATACTATATGCATTACGCAGTGGTTGAGGCTTATGAAACCGTGAGAGACATAATATATGGCCTTCTTGAAGATGAATCTGATAAACGGTGAGTATTTTTGTCCCCTTCATTATTAAACATCCTTTTTTAACCTAATTGAGGATAGCCTACTAACTATACTACTACTGTCTCCTGGTCTATATAGGATTGTGAGGGAGATTTGCTATGAAGTTGATGTTAGTATCCAGCAACACAGGTTTTTAAATGAATTCCGGATGACTGGTATGCCTTTGCTCAGTGACAAGCTAGAGAAATTCTTACAAACCCTGGTAATGTAAATAGAGATTCTTTTTTCCTTCGTTCAATACCAGTATTTACCATTTGTTTGTGTTTATTACTCCCCCTCTCTAAATGAATTTTGGTCCTGTTGACAGCTAAACGATTATGAGGACGTTGAAACTTACAAGTCTCAGATAATCAATGTTCTCCAGGATATTATTGAGATCATCACACAGGATGTCATGGTTAATGGTCACGAGTAAGTCCTGTAGTTCATATGTAAAAATTTGCCTCATTTTCTAAGCAAAAAAATCTCCTATGTTTTTCTTCTGTCTAGTTTTCAACAATCCTTAAATGTGTAAGCCCAAAAAACTTCACTATCAAATATCCATGTAACATGCTTTATCATTCTACCTGTAGAATCCTTGAAAGGGCTCATTTTCAGAGTGGTGATATTGAAAGCGACAAGAAAGAACAAAGGTTTGAAAAGATAAATCTTCTTTTGACTGAGAACATATCTTGGAGGGAAAAGGTACACAATTTTTTTTGTCTGATGTGAATAGCCATATTTTCTACTTTTGGATCTTATTTTTCGTTCTAACTTTGTAGGTTGTAAGACTTTTGTTACTTGTGACTGTTAAAGAATCCGCAATAAATATCCCTCAAAATTTGGAAGCTCGTCGTCGTATGACATTCTTTGCAAATTCCCTATTCATGAATATGCCAGATGCTCCCCAAGTTCGTGACATGTTATCCTTTAGGTACATGGTTTAGCTTAATACCTGGAGAAAAATGCAATTGACTAACAACTTTGATAAATAAAAGCTATACATGATCCAAGGGACCAAGTCTGTTTCTTTATCTTATGTTTCTTAGTTGGTTAATGGAGAATACTACTTTTAGATGATCTTGAAAGCCAAGTAAAAACATTTTCCCATAATTTATGTCTAGTGTCTTAACTCCTTATTACAAAGAGGATGTTCTCTATTCGGAGGAAGAACTGAATAAGGAAAACGAAGATGGAATAACTATTTTGTTTTACCTACAGAGGATATATCCTGGTAAGCTTCTCTCTGGTGCTTTTGTAGGTGTTTATAACAAAATATAAAGTTAACTGAATGAAATGACTGCATAACAGAGGAATGGTCAAACTATTGTGAACGTGTAAATGATCTGAAACGGAAATTATCTGAGAAAGACAAGGCCGAGCAACTCCGTCAATGGGTATCTTATAGAGGCCAGACCCTTTCAAGGACAGGTATTCTGTCAGAACGTTGTAGGATTTACTTTTATGCATTCGATCTGCTATCCCTAATGTATTTTCTTCTTTACTATTGGTAGTTAGGGGAATGATGTACTACAGAACGGCTCTTGAACTTCAATGTTTCCAGGAATACACTGGAGAAAACGGTTAGTACTTCCTCTCCACTCTCAGTATCGAATGTTTCAACCTCACAGATTTTGTGGTTTGGCCTTCTCTGCCTAATTATCCTCCACTAGTTCATTTAGTTGTCAAAAGAGCTTTTTGGAAAGTTAATCTTGCTTGCGGCTAAGTTTTATATTATTAATTATATATTCATTTTGCAGCTGCGGATGGTGGTTATCTTCCCTCGGAATCAAATGAAGAGGATCAAAAGGCTTTTAGTGACCGTGCACGAGCTCTTGCTGATTTAAAATTCACATATGTCGTGTCGTGTCAGGTCTATGGGAACCAGAAAAAGTCAAGTGATATCCGGGACCGGAGTTGTTACAATAACATTTTACAGCTCATGCTTAAGTAAGAAAGTTCTCCTTTTTGAAATCAAAACTTCATAGTTATTCTTCTAGCTTACATTTAATTATACATTATGGTTAGGTATCCGTCTTTGCGTGTCGCCTATATAGATGAAAGGGAGGAAACGGTTAATGGAAAATCACAGAAAGTATTCTACTCCGTGCTGCTTAAAGGATGTGACAAATTAGATGAGGTATGCCAAGGCAATTTTTATTCATGAGTTTTCATACATATATAGCCCATTTCCTTCTTACCTGGTTTTCTCTCCTTGAGTGGTTTTAGATCACAAATAAAAAGTTTTCAAGTTTACAAAAACTGAATTTATTGCCAGTCCCCTAGATATAGTAACCTAATTCCCCTGAACGTTGTTCTTGATTTATTAGGAAATATATCGTATCAAACTTCCTGGCCCTCCTACGGAAATTGGCGAAGGAAAACCCGAGAATCAAAACCATGCCATCATTTTTACTCGCGGTGAAGCACTTCAGACCATAGACATGAACCAGGTAGCTTTCGTCTTTCTGTCCTCAATTAGTTTGTTGATTCCAACTATTCTCATTCCTTTTTTTTTTCGTTACAGGACAACTACTTTGAAGAGTCTTTCAAAATGAGAAATGTGCTACAAGAATTTGATGAAGGTCGACGTGGCAAGAGAAATCCTACAATTTTGGGTCTTCGTGAACACATATTTACTGGAAGGTCTGAGATTCTTCAGACGGTCGTTCTTGATTATTAATGCACATGTCTCCACATTTTGGCACTATAATATATTGTTTTTTTTATCTTTCGCGTCTGACTTCTCTCTGACCCCCGCAGTGTTTCGTCACTTGCTTGGTTCATGTCGAATCAAGAAACAAGTTTTGTAACCATTGGTCAACGTGTTCTGGCAAATCCTCTGAGGTATTCTCATAGCTTGTGACTAGGGAAAATATCCATCCAGTTTTTCCTTTTAGTTTCAAATCTGACTTTAAAAGTAGCAGTCCCTGCCTCATCGAGACTGATAGATTGTATTAGAGTTAGAATCTTTTTGTTCTGGAAAAAAGAATAGCTTGGATTCTTTGTACAAAACTTACTCATGATTCTTTTACAGGGTGCGTTTCCATTATGGTCATCCTGATATATTTGATAGAATCTTCCACATCACAAGGGGAGGCATTAGCAAGGCTTCAAAGATAATAAACTTAAGTGAAGATATCTTTGCAGGTAGAGAACAGTTCTTGACAAACATTAATTTTTCTTAAAAAGTTGTGTATTTGTGATGGCTAACCATGGGGTAACATCCAGGGTACAATTCAACTCTTCGTGGGGGTTATATCACACATCACGAGTATATTCAAGCTGGGAAAGGGCGTGATGTAGGGATGAATCAGATTTCATTTTTTGAAGCCAAAGTTGCAAATGGTAATGGAGAACAAACACTAAGTCGTGACGTTTACCGACTTGGACGCCGGTTTGATTTTTACAGGATGCTCTCATTCTACTTCACCACAGTTGGTTTCTATTTCAGTAGCATGGTATGCCTAATTCCTCCTCATTCAATGTCAGATTCAAATAGTTATTTCCTTTTGTAGCTCTGCCCTATACTTTTGGTTGGAATAAACATGTCTTTTCTGTTTCAGATAACAGTGCTCACTGTTTATGTGTTCCTTTATGGGCGTCTTTATCTAGTATTGAGCGGATTAGAAAGGAATATCCTGCAAAGTGCAAGTGTTCATCAGTCCAAAGCCCTTGAGGAGGCATTAGCAGCCCAAACTGTTTTCCAGTTAGGTTTTCTGATGGTTCTACCAATGGTTATGGAAATTGGCCTAGAAAAAGGATTTCGCACGGCCTTGGGTGATTTCATCATAATGCAGCTTCAGCTTGCCTCTGTTTTCTTCACGTTTCAGCTGGGAACGAAAGCGCATTACTTTGGAAGGACGATTTTGCATGGAGGTTCTAAGTACCGAGCAACGGGTCGAGGATTTGTGGTTTTCCATGCTAAGTTTGCGGAAAACTATAGACTATATTCGCGAAGCCATTTTGTTAAGGGACTGGAGTTGGTCATACTACTAATTGTGTATCAAGTTTATGGAAATTCGTACCGTAGCTCAAGGCTTTATATGTACATCACATTTTCAATGTGGTTCCTGGTGACTTCTTGGTTGTTTGCTCCATTTATATTCAACCCATCTGGGTTTGAGTGGCAAAAGACGGTGGACGACTGGACTGACTGGAAACGATGGATGGGAAATCGCGGTGGCATAGGAATTGTTCTTGACAAAAGTTGGGAATCATGGTGGGATATAGAGCAAGAACACCTCAAGCACACAAATTTAAGAGGAAGGGTTCTAGAGATACTTCTCGCACTGCGTTTCCTCCTTTACCAGTATGGAATTGTCTACCATCTCAACATAGCTCACCGCAACACAACATTTCTGGTACAGTATTTTTTTTTTTTTCTTCTGCATAAGCTTTGATGCTTCCCTCTTCTAGATTTGAAAATTCCAACAGCTTTGCACCTTTCTTCTTTAAGGTTTATGGACTCTCTTGGGCTGTCTTGTTGTCAGTTCTTCTCGTGCTAAAGGTAAGGCTCCGAAAGAAATCTATTTTGAGCTTTTTCACCAACTTCAAAACCACAGCCAACTCTATCAGATAATCATGAGGTTTTAGAACAATGGTTTATTGATGATTTTGTCGTTTAATCATTTGGCAGATGGTATCAATGGGTAGACGGAAATTCGGTACAGATTTTCAGGTTATGTTCAGGATTCTCAAGGCGCTTCTCTTCCTTGGTTTCTTGTCAGTCATGACAGTATTATTTGTAGTCTGTGGCCTCACGGTCTCTGATCTATTTGCTTCCATCCTCGCTTTCTTGCCAACTGGTTGGGCTCTTCTTCTTGTAAGTAGTCCACACAACTTTCTTAGCTGCCCAAAAATAATCAGTGTTCATGGGAATAAGTTTGTTAATCCGTTGTTATGTTGTTTTGAAGATCGGGCAAGCGCTGCGTAGCGTGTTCAAGGGATTAGGATTCTGGGACTCAATTAAAGAGCTAGGGAGAGCTTACGAGTACATAATGGGGCTTGTGATATTCACACCCATTGCGGTCTTATCATGGTTCCCATTTGTGTCTGAGTTCCAAACCAGACTGCTGTTTAATCAAGCCTTCAGCCGCGGTCTCCAGATCTCTATGATCCTCGCTGGAAAGAAAGACAAAGAGACACCTTCCGCCAAGTAGTCACTCAACCGCTCTCTTCATCCCCATTATTTATCTTCTGTTATTGCTGTTTAATTGATTATCTTTGAGATCATAGAAAAAATGTTAGGCCACCTGAGATCATACTCATACAGTCATACTATCTGTTGTTCAGCCTAGGCCATTTGTTCAAGTAGGGTATACTACTGAGTGAGTCTATCACAATTCCTTTGGACCATTTTTTCTGTTCAAAAACATTATATAAAAACATTAACTGATTAACCATTAATCTGTGTTCAAAATAAAATGCTTCGAGTTCACTGTAATTTACCTTCTTACCCTTGACTCAAAAGCCAATTGTTAAAGAAAGAGCACAGAGAAAATTAGAAAATCCATATAGGCCACCAAACGAAGCTCCAAGGAAAACCCCTTTGCTTGTTGGTACGCGTTACCTCTATTATCTATTTGCGAAAATTTGACGATTGTCTTCTCTGCGGAATGTGATATATAATATACATACATAGTGTAAAGCTCCTGACTTTTTATTTTATTTTTGGGATTGTTTGTTGTTGCTGCCACGCCTTAGTGTAGGCTCGTGCATCGAAAATCTTTCAAAGAGAAGGTTCTCTGAAAAAAATACTCTTCGATGCAGGAAGTTGTATCAGTCGTATGAAATTAGGGTTTTTTTTTTGATAAAAATGAAATTAGGGTTTTAATGTCACCATTGGCCATTGGGTATGTTATGCATAGATGAAAATTGGAAAAGGTCTGGTGCCCTTATAGATTGATTCCAGGAAGCGTTGAGTCTCTATGTCTGATTCTAGAATCTTTGCGTTCACAGACGTAGCAACGTGACCGTATTGTCTCTTTGTGCTTTTGAGATTCTTCTTTCTTGATCTGTTGTTGATCTTGTTCCCCAAATTAGCCAATGGAGCACCATTTGATTCATGTTTCTCTTGATTTACAGTGGTTCCTAACATCATCCAAATCCGAGGGCGATGATGCATTCGACGGTGCAGCATAGTGGAAGCAAGAGTGGGAAGTCTAATGTATGGGCTCACACTAATTTGGCAAAGACAGTGGCAGTTTTAGATGAGTTCAAATATGGATTCCCATCAGACGGTTTAAAAACTGTGTCACACAAATGGTGGGGAACGCCAGATAAAGGCAGACGCCAAGATGGAGGAGGAGACAATATTGAAGATGGAGGAGGAGAGAATACTGAAGATGGAGATGTCAAGAACGCAGCAGCTTCTGTAAAGCAAAATTCTTTGGTAGCTATTAGGAAAAGAATAGCACAACAAGGAAGAGAAGCTGTTGAACTTGGTCTGCAGCAAGGATTTGGTTCAAAAAGACAAGACAAGAAAGATCAAGCTCTCGTCTCAGATCTTCAAGAATTCAATGACAAGGGATTGGGTTACTGATTCCTCCTGAATTTGCTTTTTAAGTTTAGAACTGAGTTCCCTCTTCAAATTATGCTCTGTTATTTGTAATCCCCAAGTTCTTCAACTCCTGCAACTATGTATTTTGTTTGTAATCCAAAAGATGAAGAATTGGAGAAGCATTAATTGGTCACCAAGACACCAACAACCAATGTGGTATTGTTTTGGTCATGTATCGAAGTGATTTGGAAATATGACAGACAAACTTGCGTCGTCTATAAATAAGTTCTATTAATTCCATAAAATTGAGAACAAATGATACAGAGAGACATACGAACAATCCTAGAGCCTTTGGAGGAAAGTTAAAATCAAGGGTGATGCCGACAAGGGAGGTGAAGCAGGATAAAGGTTTTGTTGGTATACATCTCATAAATTGAAACCAAACGAGCCTGTCTTTGGAGGTTCCACGATTTTCATGCTCTACCGTGCGAGATACAAGACCTGTTTTCATATCAAATGCCTACAATGAGAGGATAAAAGAAGGTACTTAAGCTGTTAGTGCAAATAGAAGATTATCAAGAAAGAGCTTCATATGCTTCTCAGAAGTCAGAACTTCGTCTTAAGCTTCGTAGAGCAAGCGCAATGAATTCAGCAGGCAAACTCAAGACTTCTCTATCTCAAATCCACTCAACTTATGGGGATAATCAAGCAGATGGTCTAAAGAATCTCTAGCAGAACTAAATGTACAAGAGAAGGTAACGTAATTCTCAAGGAGATGCTGGACCAAAAAGCACATCGCATCATAATACTAATTCCTAAGAAACCCGCTAATAAAACAATAAGATCAAGCTAGCAATAAGAATTAGATAGATATGTTCATACCAGAAAATAAGGCAAAATTAACAACCTAAAGGTGTGCATAAAGAATGTTACCTCTTGAAGAGCTCGGAAAAGTAGCGTGTACCGTTGTACATGACGAACCACATCAAGACTATCACCAAAGCATCTAACAAGAGTTGAGGAAAGGCAAAGAGCCCAAGAAGATGCAAGCAGAGATCTCATGTCCTTTTAAAATACCCGAATCTAACAGATTTCTAGATCAGAGACAGTATAACTTATCAACTTAATCTCAAAAAGTTATATTTTCAAAAAAAAAATAAGAAGATTGAAAAGAGGCATTGCTTTAGACGAGATAACACAAGAGAAGAGAATTCAGTGCAACGATGTAAAAATCAAAACTTGCATCTTTCAAATCAGACATCGAAATTCAAGCAGAAGACAAGATCGATTAAGAGAACAAATCAAGAGAGAAAGGATACTGAAGAGGTATCGTTCCCACCAATCAAGCATGTAGAGCCCGAATGTAACATTGTAAAGGTAGATTTTGCGTTGAACCCAATTCATATCTGATCGATTCCTACAGTAAGAAGCCGGAAATTATAAGTGTAGAGACTACAAATCTGGATTCCATGGTAGCAAAACACCTTATTCGAGTTTCAAAATCTACCCGGTAAATCCGAACAAGGACGTGATACAGATATACTGAACGGCTGGGAGATTCTCGATCTGTGAAATTTTCAAGTGTCGACGAGAAAAATCAAAATTGGACGGAGAGGGTATAGCTGGAAAAGTCTGTGACTTCAACAAAACAAAAACACAATTTGCTACGAAGGCTAAAAACTGAGTCATTTATTCACAGATTTCTGTACTTTGACTGCACTGACGAAAAAACCAAGCAAGTAGAATTGTTTTTTTTTTGTTTAAACTAAAGTTCGAAGGGTATACTAGTAAAAAAGTCAAAATATCAACATTCATACTATTGCATTATAAAAACGCACCGTTTTTATTTTCTGGAGACCACGGTTCAACCGTATATCGGTTTGTAATAACCGAGTATTTAGTACCGGTTTTCTGCAAATTGCAAATAGAAGAAAACTGTCTCCAATCCACGCGTGTGTGCTTTGAAAGGAGTCCAAAGATGGTGACGACCAGCATCGGTGGAGCTCCAGTGGTGTTTGCTCGGTCACGACGGATTCCAAAGAGTCCGAGGTGCTTCTCTCCCACCGAAAATTCTGACCTTCTTCGCTCCCAGCTCGATCGGCTTCACACGGAGGCCGAGTCCACTCGTGCCAAAGGTCGAATCTTTAATTACTAATTTTCGTCTTAAATTAAATTAACTACAGTGAAGCAATCGTCGTTTCGTTGTTTCAGATACCCAAATTATTCAGCTCAATTCTTTTTTGGCATTTTTGGAATTTAGAATGAAACCAAATCCAGTTTCATATCCATATGAGTCTGAAGATGTGTGATATGGAATTCTTAGACTTTTGAAAGTTGAGATGTGGGTTTAGCATGTTTTTTTTTTGTTTTTTGTTAATTCAGTGATTGATATCAATTTTGAATTTATTCTCTTTGATGTTGTTGTTGGATCCAGCAAACAGTAATAGGTTGAGACTTTTGAGATTATCTGAGGCTGCGGAGAATCTACGGAAACAAGCAGCTGTAAATGTTCAGACAGGAAAAGAGAATGATGCAAGAGATTTGCTTCTTCAGAAGAAAAAAGTTATGCAAGCTTTGGACAAGGCAAAAGCTCGTATTGAGTTGCTTGATACGCTTTCCTCTAAACTTAACGAGGTACAGAAGAAAACCAGATGATGTGTACTTGTTATCTCAGCATCCTATTTCAGTTTGAATTTCTTGTGTACAACACAATCTGTAAAAAAGAGCTAAGAAATGTAATGCTGTTGGTTGTTCTTTTGTTTTCAATTATCCGAGAAATCTATCTAATCATGTCTTGAGAAGCTTGGTTTGGTTTCAGGCAATATCTGTCAAGGAAACACAGCTGATAGGTAACATATCTTTGGATCTCGAAGAAGATAGAGAGAATACTTCAGGTGGAATTCACATTGTATCTCCAAATCCCAAATCTAATGAAGACGACGAGCATGAAAATGACTCAAGTCGCTTGGATTCTCAGGGAAGCCAACATATTGAAGGGAAGTTTGAGGAATACCAAGAACTTTTGGATACCGATGATCATGTACTAGAAGATGTTTCAACTGGTAGCATCCTTAAAGAAGTGTCTTCTTTTGAATCTTTCCTGGAAGATTTAGACCAGAAACTTAGCAGAATCGAAGCTGAACTAGTCACTGTTGTAAATGTTGCGTCCTTAGTGCTTAATCATGAAGATAAACCCAAGAATCTAAAGGTTCAGCAAACAGCAGAAATTCTTGAAGAGATTCGTTGCGTGAGGGGAAGGTAATGCATTCAAAACATCACTTACTCTTACTTCTAATCACTGCATTATTACTTAGTACATGAAGGGTTGTTTTGTTTTGCTTGTGTAGATACATGAAGGGTTGTTTTGTTTTGCTTGTGTAGAATTGCAAATATCATTTGCAAAGAGGCAAACATCAGCTAGTGCTTCAAGCCCCTTCTTTGAGCTTCATGTCAAGATCTGAGCTTCAATTTCGGTGAAGAGAATGAAGTGAAACCAACAAAAGAAATTAAGCCACTCTTGGTTAATTTAGCATTTCTGTAATCATTCTGTTTATACAGGGATTAGTCTTTTGTTGTTGCGAATATTAATATCTTCTATGTTGGTACATTAAATTTTGATGTGATATGAAGTTAATGCGGGCGTTCATGTTAAACGTTGTGATATTGGATGTTAATTAATTGATGTGATATAATATAGTTTGGAGTTAGGCGCATGTAAAGAATGCAATTATTTGTACACATTTATTATTAATGTCAATTTTGAAATCATTTCATATGTTCTGGTAAAAAAATTGATGTCATTAAAGCGACGGGTTGAGATTATGGCTATACAAATCAAGAAACAAATTCATATAGAAGCAAACATTTCCAATACATATCATTAGTCCCGAGACAGAAAAAGAAGATGGGAAATAGAAATTATGCCAACGAATCAACCATATAAGTCCTGAAATAATTAAACATTTAAAAAAAAAAAAAAAAAAAACCTAATGAAAATTTGGATTATTTTATCTGACAATGCCTTCATTTCCAGCAAGAACCAAGTACTTATCCCTCCTTGTGAGATTAGTGCATTCAAATCCCAAAACCCTAGCAAGTTCCCCTTGTATAAAATTTGCAACTTCAAAGCTTGACTTACCTCCTGCACAAGTCATCTCTTTTGGCAACTTCTTCAAAACCTCAAGACAATAAACCGGCCTAGGGTTCATGAGAAAGAAAATAGGGTCTAAACACTTGAGTCCGCTTGCGGTTGTCCCATAGAACATGCTCACTCGAGCGTCCACAGCCACAGGAACAATGTCCTCAGTTAGCTCAGCGAACAAAGGACTAAATCTCAATAGATAAGGCTCTCTACAAGTGGTTCCTTCAGGACAAACCACTAAGTCCCCTTTGCTTAGTAGTCTTTGCATTGCCTCGCCGTCTTTCTTCCTATCTCTTTTAAGGCTAACCGTCTTGAGAGGCGCTATGAACTCGGAGAATTTGCTTAGGCTGTATGTAACCGCGGTCAAGGGCTTGCCAAGCGAAGTGGTGAGGAAAACCGGATCTAAGAGGGTCCTATGGTTGCATACATACAAGACTCCACTTTTACCTTTCTCCGGCGAACTGTTATACAAATTGTGGGTCTTGAAAGTGATTCTAACACCGGACAAAGAAGCCAAGAAATTGGCTACGTGGTAAGGAAGCAACACTCCTATCGAGATCCTGAAGACCGCGAGAAAGAATCCGATAGGGAGCCATGTGAACATAGCTAATGTAGCTAGTGGTGTTGGCAAAAAAGCTAATCTCCCGTCATGGAATATCAATGGTTTTGGGTATCTTTCTCTAGGCAATGTGTTGTTCTTGTTCATGCACTCTTCTTCGTTCCAGAGATAAGCTTCCTGTGTTATAAAAAAGTGATAGTTAGAGATTTTAATCTACTTTTTTGTGAAATTATGAAGTAATGAAAATGGTAAAAGAAGCTACTTTGCTAGTAGTAATGAAGAAGTGGTCTTGTGGGAAATTTAGAGCAAAACAAGAAGTTATAAACTTTAATCCGTTTTCGTGAAATTGGAAAGTAAAGAATAAAGATGAAGATGGAAATTTATACAAAAATAAAAGTTATTAACTATAAATCTATTTTGGTGAAATTAGGAAGGAAAAGAAGTTACTCTGCATAGGGAGATGAAGATGTGATCTTGTGGGCTTCCAATTCCAAGTGCAGGCTTCTTCTTGTTATCAACAAAATAGTCTTTTGCTGATTTATGTTTCACGACGAAACCAGACCCCGAAGCCAAGCCGGTGTAGAATTTCCTCCCCATAACTTGTATTTCTTGCAGTTTAGTCCCAATTACATCATCAGCGTTGAGGTGTTCTCTGAGGAACCTCTCCACAACCACTTCAGGCAAGCTCGTGAACACAACTTTGGAGAACCCACTTCGAACCCAGATGTCGTAGACTTGGAGATTCAAGTTCTCGAGGAAGAATTTAGGCAGAACCGACCTAGAAACGTTTTCCATGTCTTTGACGCTAAGACCAGAGAAGGTTATGAAAGAGATAACTCGGAGTTTGGTTTCTTGTTTCAGAGCCCAGAGGAAAGAACAAGAGAGCAGGAGAAGGATGGCTCTGATGATGGATCCTCCTTCGAAGGCAATGAGCATAAAGTAAGGAAAGAACGCGTGCAAGTGTTCGCTGGAATGTTTTCTTAATAGAACACCATCAATGTCGCAGACCAAGGTATCATCACGATGATCAGAAACAGAGCATGCTCTGTTTTGGTCTACAGGCTCTTGATACTTTGTAAGGCTAGGGAAGATATGGTTTAGAGAATCTTGAAGGAACTGGTTTTGTTGATTTTGTTGTTGAAGATGATGATGATTATAAGAATTGTTGTGTAGAGATTGTGATTTGGAGAGGTTTAAGAGATTTTTCAATTGGAAGCCATAGCCTCGTAGCTTTCTAGCAGCTCTGTAACAAGAATTAGCAAGAAGACGGTAAAGAACCCATTGTGCTAGAATCACAAGAAGTTCTGGAAAACCCATAGCTATGACTTGCAGAGAGAGAGAGAGAGAGAGTAAGAAAATAGTTAATGTGTTGGAGAAGACGAAGAGGTTGCAGAGGAGATTTATACAGTGAGTAATGATGACAGGCGAGAGAGCAAAGGTGGTGTGAAGGTTGACCCTTTTTAAATTTTGTTGTTGTTTTTTTTTTTTATAACTTTTTTTATTTTATTTTGGTTAACCCACACATCTCGCATTAACTATATACGCCACAACGTCTATGAACTTTGTTTGGCTTTATTTAAAAATTTTAAATTAAAATGTGTGATTTTGTTCCCAATAAGTTATGGTTGATGATTCTACATGAATTCAAGATACTATCACATAACGAATGTAACAGTACATTTCCCTATATAGACATAATATAATAAAGTACCGTATAGTCCAACGTAATAACGAATGATACAGTATTTATTTATAAGATAAATATTTAAAACTAATAAATACTGTTTCATTCGTTATTACGTTGGACTATACCGTGTAGTCCAACCCCAAATCATTGTGGTTCACGAAAGAAATATCAGTTTTAAATATTTAACTTATAACTAACTTGAATAATTTATAGGTTCGTATTCAATTTTATCGGACAGTCGAATTTTATTGATCATATCGACTGGTCTATTTTAGTCGGTCACTCAACATTATTTTAACAAATATTTTGTTTTTGGTAAAAAATAAATAGTTATATATATATATATATATGGTTGATGTGGGTTTTCTTATAAGTTTAATTAACGGGTAATAAAACCCACATCAACTATATATATATATATATACCATACTCATCTATTACACTACATACAACTATGCAAAACCTATCGTGAGAAATCCAAAAAAGCAACTTTGCCACTATCTTTAAGACAAATTGTGTTGTTTTACCCATATCTAATTACAAATTTATTAGCAAAAAGGCACAACGTAGTCTCGATAGTCAACCGTTATCCTTAGCTAACTGAAAAGGCATCCTATAACGAGCTCACCACATGTGTATTTTATTTTATTTTCGCACTGGATATATAACACATAGTATATAATATGATCCTAACCTAATCGTAGAATATACAACTAATATATACATACACTGATATACACTGTATGATACGTGATGTGAAAACGATCACTTCGTATAGTTAACGCGTTTATAAATTGATTTCCCCTCCCCAAAGTGCTTTAACAAGTTAGGTTATGCAGTTGGTGACCGGCCCTCTTTTTTTACAAATTTGCATACTTTTCAAAATGTAGTGTTGTTTCCTTTTTAATCAATCATTTTGTTATATATGCTGATGCACAAAATAATGGGTGGTGCAATGTTTGACAAGTTTCAGAGGTGAAATAATTAATAGAATCAACAGCTTTTGTGTAAACGAGGAGAGTTATATATATATAACACATCATCTGAAATACCGAAACTGAATATTTGACTATCTAAAACAAGCTGTGTTGTTTCTTATGAAAATGTTGAATGAGTGATCTTAGTGCATCCCAACAAACATTTACAGACATGTATATGTATATTATACTCGTATAGTTGTATTGAAAAGTTATTGAGCTGAATTTACTAGCTAGGAATTTGTTATATATTCGTTACAGTAGAAATGCTTATTTACAAATTGTGAAAAGTCCAAAACCAACATCTATACAGAGTTTTGGGTCCAAACTTTATGTTTTTTTTTTTTGGTATTAATCAACTAACCCTACTCGTTTTCGGTACGAGATAATTGATTATAACCAAAAGACACGGCATTTGCGAATAAATGAGACAAGTCATACTACTATATTATGCAATGCACGTACAGGCCAAAATCATAATAAATACAACGAGTCCAATCTTACCTATGTCTAATTACTTTCACTAATTAATTAGGCCAGACTTAGATGAATAATTAGCATATCGACGTCAAAAGGTATATATATATATAATTCGTCCGTCGGCAACCATACTAAATGCAACCAAACATCATTAAATCTTCTATTGTATTTGTACCGCAACTCTTGTAGGATTCGATTACTATTTTTATGTTTATCCATTCATTTGTTTAATTTATATCCATTACAAACGTCGATAAAGTTGACAAAAGTAAATTAAGTTACACAAATTTGAATAATACTTTTTCGCTCTAACTAAAAAATAAATTTAGTTAGCCTTTTTCTTCAAAAAAAAAAAAACATAGTTACGTAAATTTGCTACTACTCCCTCTATTCCACTTTAAATGATGTTTTAGGGATTTTTTGTTTTGTTTTACTTTTAAGTGATGTTTTTAAAATTATATCCAAATACTATTTAACTTGTGTGTGTGTGTTTATGACCATTTGTGTTATGCAGTGTGCTTACTATAGTGATTAAATTGTCTTTAGTAAATGCTGTTATAGTACGTATTAAAAAACTAATATAAATTGATATAGTTTCTTCAATTTTGCACATTCAACACAACATCACTTAAAGTGAAACATATATACATATATAAGTATTTAAATCCACCTTTCAACATTTTCACCATATTATATGAACCAGACAACCCATGCTTCGTGACAAATATTCGAAACCTTAATCGATCTCTTGCCTGATTCCATATTTATGTTGACGTATATATACATGTATAGAAGGCATAAAAGTCAAACAATAAATGTAGACATAAGAGTAAATGAAATTGATGAAGCATAGAGAAGTGTGAATAAGGAAGAAGTGATGCATAGAAACATTATGAACATTCAACATGCAGGACCTTTTTACACCTTCACCTTTGTCATTTTTTTCTTTGAAAATTGCGTCCTCGATCGTGTGAGTCTATCTCTGTGCTGTCAGGATTCTTTCTACCAACTTTCTACTTTCCTTTTGACTTTCTCATCTTCTCTTCCGGTCAATACTTATTACTATCCTGTGCAATCACTCTTTTTTTCTACACTTTTAGGTTTTTTTTTCCTCGTTAGGCTGCAGGTAAGGCCAATGACCAGTATAAACTCTTAAAGTCCACTCTATATAAAGTATAAACATTACTTCGCCCGATTCATTCGAAAAGAGATTGCAAATATTACACTTAATTATGAAAGAAATATTCTTTGATACTGGGATATATAATAAAGCAGAAATACACGTGTTATGTTTCTGCGTTTTAAAGAAAATAATCACATTTATAGAATAGTATAGAACATTAATTATGAATTACGACTCCAAAAACTAATGTGAGTATATGACAATTAATTTAAAGGGACATATTTTAATTCACATATGTCCATATCTCTTCAGTCTTCAATGTGTGTGTGTGTGTTTTTTGTTTGCCAATTGTTTTTGGCGGCTTCTATTTTGGTTCTTCCACTTATGAATGTAGTACTACCGCTTTTGTTATTGACGTCATTGATTGCAATTACATATACTCCAAATCAATATATATATATATATATATATATTGCATACGCTAAAAGTATATAAAAGAAAAAAAGAAAATCCCTAGCTAATTAAGGTTGGATAGATTTACACCAAATAAAAAAAAAGGTTGGATAGATCCTACCAATCTTTAGTCACCTAAAGTCAACGACACCGACGTTTTTTGTTGTTGTTAAAGACATGCACCGACGATAAGTACGGCGGTAATAGCGTGTTGCCAAAAAAGAAGAAGAAGAAGAAGGTAGTACATGCATACACCATCGTCAAGAATTCACCTCGAAATTAAAAGAAACTAATACTAACAAACAAATTAAGACAAAACTAATTTTTACTATGTTTTTAATTACTCTATGACTATGATATAAGTATCAGTTATAAAACAATTAAAGACGACGCTCATCTCCATCTTTGCATGCGTCTTATTCTTCTTCTCTTTTCTTCCAACCTGAAGGATATTTTCCATCAACCATATTAAAATATCCATCTTACGTTGATAAAGCTAGTTTGATATCTTACAAGTTACAATAATCAAATTAATTAGAATAATCAAAGATTTAAACCATTTAACCATAATCCCTCGGTTCAAAATCAATGACTTTTGAATTAAATTTTTGCCGCCCAATACAAAAGCAGAGAAACAGAGTTTCCTACTCAAGCGTTAGACAACACGGCAACGGTATTAGTGAGACTGGTCGGGTAGGTGACTAACGAGAAAATGCATGTTGACTACATATTTTCCAATTATTATTATTAATTTTTTTTTTTTGCGTGAAGAATTAAAATAAAA
The DNA here is from genome assembly GCA_028015245.1 of Cardamine occulta. NCBI lineage: Eukaryota > Viridiplantae > Streptophyta > Magnoliopsida > Brassicales > Brassicaceae > Cardamine > Cardamine occulta. The sequence continues at coordinate 2,233,264 of CM051363.1, forward strand.
TATACTGAACAAAGAATCTAATGGAAGAGAAACGTGCATGCCTATGTTGCGGAAAATATTATAATTGGCGAGGTAGTTAAGGGCATGCCGATTTCGTTGAATGTTTTGCTTAAGTACCTTACCCAAACCATTTTTTCATTTCATTTTATGTTTTATACGTATTTAATTATCATGCATTTTATGCTTTTGGCTCAAATATACAACTTTTCACAACCACCACACAATTTCTATCATTCAAGATAACTATGCTTCGTCTACTGGTCGGATTCAAGTATTTTTTTTTTAACAGTAATTTAAATGAGATTTCTGTTCTCTAACCAAAATTTGAGTTATGCTCAGGTGACAATTCTGGGAAGACAGAAAGAAACTAAAGTTTAGACTTAAAAATAAACTTTATATAGTTTAGATCGTTTTCCACATTAGTTTAGTTATATATAAAAAAAAACAAACTAAATAACTCAAAAATGGCTGTTTTTTTGGGGTCAAATGCTGGTATCATAAGTGAAATTAATATTTTTGGAGCCCATTTAAAATCGTAGACAGACCACAGAAAGAAACGGCCAATGGTTGCGGAATCACCTGGCGCTACTGTAATAACTTTTTTTAATTTTCACCTGTAAACGTAATAATTAACTATGCAAAATTTTGGTATATTAATGATCTCATATCACCCAGTGTATCCCACAACTGTTATCACCTAGTTATCCTTTAAAACTTCTAGCTCGGTTTATTATATATTTATATTCCGGTTTAATTTGTTTATAAAAAATGTTTTTGACTTGTTTTGGATCCGGTTTGGAGTTTAAATAGGTTTGACTGTTTGATAGATTCTTATCGAAGTGAAACGATAGAGTTCTATTACACTTTCTTAAGATTTGATTTATTTGCGCACCTATGTTTTACATGGATTTTCATGTAGCCCACCAACGAACGAACAGGATCATCATTATATATTAATCTAAGTAACGAGCAGAGACTAAGCCCGATGGCCACTTGAATTTCCATATCATTACCGTGCCGAAATTTATGGGCCCTTTTAAAAACTATATATGTTTTCGGTAAAAGCTTTAAGAAGCCCAAATCAATAATTTTTTGAAGTAGTATTTTTATGAGCCCTTTTTGAGTTTAACATATTACTTATTTATTTATTTAATTACACAGACTTTCCATAGACGTTAAAAAATAAATTAAACAGACTTTCCAAATCCTACTTTATGCACAGACAAATATTCTACGTTCCGATATTTCCGTGATTCACAAAAAGGTTATTTAATAACAATTTTTGGGCGGACAAAAAAAGATGTATATTGTGAAGAATTTGAATTGTTTGACATTTTGTAATATATCTAAGTTGCCTAGTTTTTTTTTTTTTTGTTTTTGTTAAAATCTAAATTGCCTAGTTTGCAATAGTCTATGTTAAAAGATGTACTTATTAAGTTGGTTAATTCTAATTTAGACATCAACGATTGCAGTCAATTATTTTTTTTATTTTTGAAATAATCAATGTAGATTTTTTTTTTTTTTTTTTTTTGAGTATATAAAGAAGAAAGAGAAGTGGTGCGCACGTGCTAAAAAACTTTGAACGTTCTTCCGAATCATTGCAATAACACATCGGACTGATTCCTTGATTTTTAGCCGTCGATTTTCGGAGCAGATCAGACTTGATCGGTTAACATTGGTCTGTGGGAAGTGGGAACCCCTAAAACCCTAATTGCATCGAATCGCAGAAAGTTGCTTATCCTTTTTTTCTTTCCTCTCTCACCATTTTTACGAGAATCATAAAAGTCTTACCTTTTTATTTTGTTTCATAAAAAGAAAAAAGAAAAAAAGGAAAAGTCGAAGCTTTCCTTCCTCTATTTTTTCAGCGAGAATCTTTAGGGTTTATAACTTTGCTCCTACGATTCGATTTTCTGATCCATTTCCTTGCAGCTGTTGGAGATGGCGGAGGAGAGGAGCTTGAACGGCGAAGCTACTGGGCAAGACAATGAGAGTTACTTCGATTCTGATCACCAGGACGATGGTGGCAACTCCACGGAATTGAATCGAAAGATCGGAGAGCTTGAGACGCAAAATCAGGAATTGGCGCGAGATAATGATGAAATTAGTCGGAAAATTGAGACTCTGACGGCGGAGATCGATGTGCTGAGAGGAGCTGAATCCAAGGCGAGGCGTAAGATGGGTGAGATGGAGCGAGAGATTGACAAGTCTGATGAGGAGAGGAAGGTTCTGGAAGCAATAGCTGCGAGAGCCTCGGAGTTTGAGACTGAAGTGGCACGGCTGCAGCATGAACTGATCACGGCCAGGACGGAAGGGGAAGATGCTGCGGCGGAGATGAAGAAGCTCCGGTCTGAGATTTCACAGAAAGGAGATGGAATTGAGGAATTGGAGAAAGAGGTTGCTGGTTTAAGGATTGTAAAGGAGGAGAACGAGAAGAGAATGAAGGAATTGGAGACGAAGCTTGGTGCTTTGGAGGTGAAGGAGTTAGAGGAGAGGAACAAGAAGGTTCGAGGAGAGGAAGATATGAGAGAGAAGATTGACAATAAGGAGAAGGAGATAGGTGACTTGAGAGAGAAGATCAAGGTTTTGGAATCAGATGTTGCCGAGGGGAAAACAGAGTTTCAGAAGTGGAAAACAGAGAAGATGACTTTGGAGGATGCGTTAAGAGACTCAGAGAAGAAGGTTGTGGCTATGGAATCAGAGATTGTGGAGTTACAGAGGCAGGTGGATGATACTGAGAAGATGATAAGTGGGTTGAAGAATATGGTTGAGCCAGTTAATGGCATTGAGGTTAAGTCATGGTCGCCGGCGACTGTGACTACTGGTTCTGGTGGAGCTGTGGCGGCGGTTGCAGTTGCAGTGGCGGGAGCGGCTGTTATCTGCTACGTTTACCACTCGAAGAGGGTTTGATTCGAGTTAGACTTTTATGAATTTGATTTCTTTGTTTTGAAGGTGTTTCTTACGTAAACTTTCTTGTTATAATATGCTTGAGAATTTGATTGGTTTCACAGTTTTGGAGTATTATCTTAATTGTGTGTTTCCCTTTTCGTCATTACAAATGTTCTTGGCAACAATCAAAAGATTGGAAAAAAACAAGAAGTTTATGAAAAACAGTCAAGAAACTGGAAGTTGATCTTCATCAAGCAGATGATGATGATGATGCCTTGAGAAGGTCAAGAACTTCACAACAGTTCTTCACCATGGTGTCTCTGACTCCGTAGTTAGGAGTGGCTGCAGCAATTGTAAACAAAAAGAAGCATAAGGCTCTGTATCCTATCCAATGTTTCACCAAGATATAGTGATTGGTATTTCCATTCAAACCTGATTGTCTGTGGATACCGGTAAGTCATGGTTTGCGGTTGTGGCTGTTGAGTCAGCGCTACCGATAAAGTGTGTAACAGCTCCCAAGATCTTTGAGGAGACTTCATCTTTCTTCTCTTCCAAACCGTGCAACAGAGTTTTGGCTCCATCTATGCCTCTTGACACCACATTGTCCACTGCTTCCTTCACAACACCGGTTTTGGCGGTTTCAGCAGCAGCGATGACGGTTTCTTTGGCTTCGCCTAGAGTAGAAGTGGCGTTTTCAAAAAGAGAGTCGGCCATTTTTCTTGCTCCTCTGTCTCTGTTGTGTGTGTTTATTCGTCAACACGCAGGAGATTATGAGAAATAAGAAGAGAGAGATATATAATAAGGAGAAGATTATGAGAAAAACAAGGGCAAATTTTAGCTGTCCGAATTAGCCTGTGGCTGTTTCAACGACCTAAACGTGATTTCGTTAACCTTATCTCAACACTAATATAAACTTTTGATCAGTTTTGTTTGTGTGGAGAAGACGGCATTTGTAAATGATAACTACTATCAACTATAATAAGAAAAGGTATTGTTGACAAAACAGTTATTGGTAAAAAGTGTTATTAATGATAACAACCCCAGCGCTCAAGTTATTCTATCAAGGAGACACTTGTTTTACATACATAAACCTTATTTAAGCATCGAGCAACACATTCTGTAATAAGTTAATAACACAACATACTGGCTTTAGGATAAAGTTTTAAATTTTGGGCATATACTCTGCTCTGTTCTCCTTTATCCTCGAACTGATGCAAAACCTGAAGTCTCGTATTTGCCTCCCCACCTGTGAATTTCAAGTGTCCCATATCAAAACATAAGAAAGGGACTGATTTCTCAGGAAAAATCAGATGGCAAGAAAGTTTTAGATTTGGGTTTATATTATCCCTAACGAGACCTGTTTTCTTCTGTTTCAGGGATATGAAGCTCAATATCATCCTCCAAAGGCTTAAACACAAAGTTGACTTTCTCGTCATCTACCTCATCTAATGTCGCTGGATTCCACTGCATCAAACCCAATTATAGAAGCTTGCAAGTATGTTACACGCAACCTTAGTTCTAAGTAAACACATTTTTGCTTCTTAGAGTATAAACATACCTTTGGAGAATTGTCTTTGTCTATGGTCAGAGCTCTTATACCCTGCAGAATATAAAAATATAAAGCGAGTAACATTATGCTACGATTTTCCTGAAAACCAAAACCAGCAATGGGTCTCAATTTTTGCATCTGTTTTTTTTAACCTCATATACGTCAGGGGATATGGTCTTCCTCAAGATATTTACAGTGAGACGAAACTCCTTCTTGAGGCAATCACCCAGCGTTTGTTTTCTACCTTCACGGATCTGGAAAAATTAAGCATCACAATAATCACTCAATTCCAACACTATAAGGAAATATGCAGGGTCAACTTACAAAAGAATAGACTCATATATTTCACAGGAATCGATATAAAGAAAGAATATAACTAGAAACTGCTGATTGTCGTTAGCTCCAAGTTTAAACCATTTTCTCTTCCATTATTACTGTCTAATGAACTAGACAGGGCAATCTTGTTCACCGTTAAATTTCAAGGGACAGATACACCAAGGAGTATATGATAAAGAGAAGATCATGAACAAATAACAATTACCGATTGTAGGGTTATCTTCAACCCTGTGGGTGACGATCGTTTTAGACCTTTGATGACTGGAGTAATCCACTCATTTCCCTCTTTGCTCCCTTCAGCTTCCTGTATGTGGACAAGAAATATTTAATACCGATGAATAGAGCCGGGAATGAATTCTGTTCAAGGAAAATCAGATGACTTACAAATGCTTGTATGATCTGCTTCAAACTTTCTTTTGAGAAACACTCATTTATTATGGACTGCCTGCAGATCAGCCATACCCAAAGTTAATACCGTCCTTGTCTTAATATACCCATGCCGAAAAAGATAAATAAGACCTTAAGAATGAAGAAAGGAAACATAAGAAAAGAAGAACATTACTTGTTAAGGATACTGTCTTCCACGAGGTTGACTTTCTCAGAGAACTCTTCAATTGTGGATTGGACTACATCCGCGTCTCCTGAGTCTAAACTCACAAGCCGTGCCTCTAGATCCGCCAATTTCTGACAATAGAGAAGATGTGAAAGATGAGCATTTCACTCATCTTTTCAAGAATAACTGTAGAATCTGTCCTCATTCAAGTTGCAGGATGATAGTCAGAGATTCCAAAAACATTGCTAAAGATTTTGTTTTTTTGAATATTGCTAAAGTTGCAGATGAAAATATAAAGTTGGAAGACAGCTCAATAATGCCTGCAGATATATTTACATCATGTATCCATCAAATCCAAGAAAAGCATTCTCAAATACTCACAGCTGAAGGTACAAAATGTGTTGCCATTCCACTTGCAACAAGTTCTTTCCCGTTCAATCTTGCCCCAGTTAAAGCCAAGAATTCTCCTGCAGATGTTATATAAAACTCAAGTACATTAGAGATTAGCCAATTCCTAGTTGAAGTGAATATTTGGTTTTAGCGGTTTAACAGTTACCTAAATGACCAGGAAGACGGGAATGGATGTAGGAGAATCCACAATCAGTGTGAAATCCGATACTTGCTTCTGGAGTTGCGAAAACCTATCAATGAAAGAAATAGTTGAATCTATACTTATTTCTGCGGCCATTATATGCAAATAAGATATGAAGCAGATCAAACTCATTACTCACAGTTTTCTCCGTCACAACCGAAAACTTCATAGGGACCATCAACGATGCACCTCCACCCATAGATATTCCATTAACAAGAGAAACCTATACAATTCTATTCAGTTAATACTCATCAAGAGGACACTTTCATACAATGAATGAATCACTAGTAAAAGCTAGCTACCTGTGTCTTCTTGTATGTGTGGATATGATAGCAAAGCCAGTACATACGGTAAACAACTTCAAGGCAAGAATCCTCTGTCACAATCAAATTACCATCATTACATTACATTAATGACATAATCTCTTCGGATGTGTTCTTTCGAAAAATGTGATGATTCTCTTAGCGTCTTACTTGACTCTCGGCCGTCATAAAACATCTTTAGATCACCACCGGCAGAGAAAGCTCTCCCTGCACCCTACTCAAACAAGCTACATATGTTAAGAAACTAATTTATTGTAGTAGAAACTCATCATCAGACCAAGGACAACAAATCAAACCTTGATCAGTATAAGCTTTGTTTCATGGTCCTCCTCCCACATTTCGAGATATTTTGCAAGTTTGAGGACCTGAGTTTCCAATAATTCTATAAGGAGGCTCAATATCTAGAAGAGGAGACTATTATCAGCTTCTGATAAAGATTTTAACGTATACCACTTCCGAAGAGATGACATTTAGGTGACGAGGGCGGTTTAGAATAGTCAATCTCACAGAACCTTTTTCATCTCCAAAAACAACCTATAACAATGCCAATTTCCCAAAGTTTAAATAATTGTTTACGACTGAATCATGAAGAACACACACTACAGAAGACTGATATTACCGGCTCATCGGTGTTTCGACCATCTTGAGCCATCTTCAGCTTTCTCAAACGTCAACAAACACTTAGTTATCTGATCAATAAAACCATCAAACTGAAAGAGTCACAAAAACTACACTGGCATAGATTCCACAAAACAAGAGACCCAACGTGACAAATCCCAAAAATTGAGAACTTGCAACAAACTCTCTTGTCAAGACTATTGTATGATCGCAGAATGAGCATTTTCAAACAAAATTCTACTCCATAAAAAGTTGAGAAAACCAAGAGATGATAAAGTAAGTGCATTGAGCAATTAGAAAACTTAAGAAGCAAAAGTGTGGAAGAGAGAAAAAGAGTAAGAGATACCTTGAGAGAGGAGAAGCAAAAGGGGTTTGGTGAGGGATGATGATGAAGCTCCAAATGTGAGAAAACCATAAATAATAATATGTGAGTAATTGTTGAGATATTGGGAAAATGTGGTATGTGAAGTTAATCATCAAAACAAGGGTTTGGTAGGAAAAGAGTATCATCATCAAATCTTTCGGCTTATTCAGCTTCTTCTACCTAACTTTTCTTTTGACCTTTCTTACACAGTAGAAGAAAGTAAATAAACGAACTAAAAACATCAAAGGTAAATGTGATGGGCTTAGGCCTAGCAACCCAAAGCCCATCAACCGCCATTAAAGCTAAAACAAGTCTCTCCAATTCAACGAGAACTCTCTCTTTTCTTGAATGAATAAAGCGAGGGTTCTACTAAAACCCTCTTTGCTCACCACTTGCTTAACCAGAGCCACGACCTTCGTCTCCTCTGTTTCTCAGCTACGCTATTTCTCTCATCAGACGGAGATGGATCCTTCGAATTCGGAGCGTTACTGTTATGATCCGGTGTTGCGATGGGATCCTCAAGTTGAAGACTACTTCACTAAAGCTTATGGACCTGACCACTTTGCTCGCATTTCAAAGGCTCTCACGTACTTTTCTATCATTCTCATCTACTTGTGAACACTGTGAATTACTTTCATTTTTGCTCGTACTCTCAATTTTTTCGTTTTTGTTGTATATTAGGCGCCCATCTTCCTACTCTTGCATTCGAGTGAATACAGTTAAAACAACAACTGATTCGGTTATCGAAAAGCTTACGAGAATCTTAAACGATTCGGAGCTAGTGCAATCAGATGGAACTAGCCCCATCTCCAAGTGTGAGATACCTGGTTTGGATTATGTTGTTTTTGTCAATGGTTCAGGCCCACATAGAATCGAATATGGATTTAGCCTTGATAACCCTCCCAAGGAGGTACTCGTGAGCAGGAAGTGTGCTGAAGCAGTTCTTAGAGGAGCTCAGGTAAACTCCATTTTGCTTTCAATTAAACAGTATCTTACTTCAGGACAATAAAACTTTTAGTGGCTAGGTATAGGTCACAATGATACTCTGAATTTTTGGGGCTCTAGGTATTCCATTGAGAGGTTTGATGATTATTTACAAGTACCTAAGCTTCTATTTAGGTTTCATTTATTGTAGTTTTGACAGTCTAGGTGAAAAACTCCAGGCCATACTCGATACTATGAATAAACCTATACTTGTATTTCTCTTATGGGTCCTGCTTTAGGTCTATGTTCCAGGTGTACTGGCTTGCACTGCCCATGTTGAGAAAGGAGATGCCGTTGCTGTCTGTGTTGCTATGGAGCAACCTGGTGATGAAGGTGACTGGAGGGTTAATATGACTCGTGGGACGACCCTCCAGGGTTTGCCTACAGGCAAGGATCAAAACTGTTCTATTTTTTTTGGTCATTATAAAATAACTGGAGGAACATATTATATTATTTGCCAAGACGCCTGTTTCAAAGTAATTGATGACACCCGAAGAATAGGTCTTTGATTTACTAAGAGGTTTCTATGATGGGAAACGATTCTTCCTGTTAGGTTGTTTATTGATAAAAAAGTGATAGTATGTGTTACAATTTATGGCAGCCAAAAGAGTCGAGCAATGTACTCTGTTGAATGTATTTAGGCTAATAGTTCCTCGAATTTGATTCATTGGTTTTCTTTCAGTAACCCGGTCGTATTGGGATAGCTTGGCTTAAAAGTGCTATATTGCTCAAATCATGTGAAATATTATGAAACGGTTGACATTTTCCGTAGTGTTATTGTAGATCCTTACTATTGTGAACGCAGTGGACTATATATCGGCATGGGAACAACTATGTTGTCAAGGGCTGGAATGTTTCGAGTTCCCAATGGAGTTGCGGTGGATTTGAGCAATAGAGTTTTCAGATTACCTTCTTTTCATAGTAAGCTTCTTCTTTTACTCTAGGTTTGCTTTGTACTTGAGCTTACAATTTATGACTTTCAGTATCTTATTTCATCATGGGGTATTACTCTCATATTCTCGTTTTGGCTCTGTAGATGTCCTCGAGGGGGAAATATTTCTTCAAAACTTGCCAAGTATTGTTGCTGCTCATGCTCTTGGTAAGTGAAATAATTTTCAGTCGATAGTATAATTAATACCTTCACCCCCTTGTATTGTAGAGTGTACATATTGTCATAATTCAAATACAATAGATCCAGATATGGATGAGAAATCCGAGGGTATACAAGATAAATGAAGTTTGATCTTAAATTTTTGTTTGGTCACACAGATCCTCAGAAAGGGGAGAGAATATTAGATATGTGTGCAGCACCTGGAGGGAAGACTACCGCAATTGCTATACTTATGAAGGATGAGGGAGAGATAGTGGCAGCAGATAGATCTCATAACAAAGTACAGTTTCTTGTAATTACATAGCAACATCCTATTTAGTTCTGCATCATATTTACGTAATATTTATTGAAAATAGAAATGAGTTTAATTGGTGTTTACAGTTTACTTGCTGACCCATTTACATTGAATGCTTAGAACACAAAAGAGAATATCTTGTTGAGATTGGAAAATTACCTGCTCTAATTAGTTCATTTACTGTTTTCGAAAAGTAGGTGCTGGATGTCCAAAAATTGTGTGCTGAGATGGGTTTAAGTTGCATAACAACCTGTAAATTGGATGCGCTAAAATCTGTTTGTCTTCCAAACACGCTCAATGATTCAACAACATTAGTTAACGGTGACAATTGTGGTTCCGTGACTCAATTATCATCAAACGAGGAAGCGGCATCTGATGCTACTAGAATATCTGAGGCTGACAAATCGTGTGTGGAAAATGGTAATTAAACTACTCTCTCTCTGTCATATTGTTTGTTTGGTTTAGTTGTTTCCTTCCAAATGTTGGCCTATGTGTTTGGTACGTGAAAGTACATCATTTAAACTCGCTATGTTTGCAATGTCCTCTCCGTTTTGTTGACAAAGCAACAATGACTTTAGTTATCACTTTGGTATCAAACAGATATAGAAAATAACCTTACAAATTGGCATCTGTAGCTTGATTTTCTTACTATCACCCATATTTTAGCCAGCACTGAAGAGCCAAATGGAGGGGATAATGTTAGCCAAGCTGACATCAGGAAGAATAAGCGAAGGATGAAAAATGGTCGCGGACGAACTCAATGCCAAGGTGGAAGGGTTGGAAAATCACAAGGTTTCCCGCCTAATAGTTTCGATAGGGTCCTTTTAGATGCTCCTTGTTCTGCTCTTGGCTTGAGACCTCGTCTTTTTGCTGGACTGGTAAGATAAATTCAAGACTTGGCTGTCTTGTGTGAACTTCTACCTTTCGTGATTATGCTTTTCTTTATCAAGCGTCTATCTCTCTTGAGTTTACAACGTGTACATATTGTAGTATTTGTGTCAATATTGTGGATAGCCTTAGCTTAATCACTTGTATGTGGCGGGAAAATGATTTCTTAGCAGCTTCTTGAAGTGATATAAATATGTGAAGACCAAAATATTGAAGTATTTGTAGTAAATTGGAGTAGAATCTGTGTTTCTTCCTTCTTCCTGTTTCTAAGATTTTTCAGAGGGTTGTGAATTATGGAAGGGATTTGCCATTATTATTTCTTGTAGGAGACTGTTATATCTTTGAGAAACCATGGATGGTACCAGCGGAAAATGTTTGACCAGGCTGTTCAATTGGTTCGTGTTGGTGGAATTCTTGTATACTCAACGTAAGTATGCAAACATAATCTTTAATCCCTTAAATTCTTTTGCGTTATCCAAGCTATGCAGATGACGCCAAGCAACATAACTGTGAATTATTTGTTTTTCATTTTGCTAGGTGCACAATTAATCCTAGTGAGAACGAGGCCGTGGTTCGCTATGCTCTAGATAAATACAAATTTCTTTCTTTAGCACCACAGGTTTCGATCTAAAATACCCTTTTTGTTGTCAAGTTAAAGGATTTTGGGAAATATTGCATTAGGATCTTGTTCTTTGTCTTAATGCATCTTCCTGGGTTTGCTGTTTTATTGCAGCATCCTAGGATTGGAGGACCTGGTCTAGTTGGTGGATGTGAATTTCCGGACGGATATATTGAGTAAGCATCTATATTCATTAGAGTCAACCAACAAAGCAGAGCTTAAAAACATTGATGATAAAAAGAGATGGTTCTCATTCTTCAACTCTAAGTTCCAATCAAAGAAGTAAATTGTGTTTTGCAGGGAGTGGTTAAAACCCGGTGAAGAAGAAATGGTTCAGAAATTTGACCCGTCTTCTGCACTCGATACCATTGGATTCTTTATAGCTAAATTCAGCGTCGGCTCCAAGGATTAGGATCTCAAAATGCTGATTCCTGATTCAAAAAAATAGTGGTTACATTGTTTTTGAATGCTATAAATTGTATTTTTATTGATCTCGTTTTTAAATGAGATGGAAAAGACATATTCGTAATCATATTCTTTTTGTAACATCATAAAACAGTTTACATTAATTACAAATCTTTTCGTTGGTCCTTCATCCCACAAGCTGTTTGGCTTCAAGCGTCTTCTCATACTCTTCAATGGACTTGAAGAGCTCAGAGAAGTTGCCTTTGCCAAAGCCACCACATCCTCCACTCTGGTAAACCTTCCCTTCCTCATCCTTCATCATGCATCCTACCCTCTGGATTATCTCTATAAATATCGTTGGCCTATGAACAAAAGAAGACGAACCTTAACATGTTTTTCATCAAAATGGATTGTTATAAGACTGAATTTTGTTGTTGTTGTTGTTGTTGTACCTGTCACCAAGTGGTTTAGTGAAGATTTGAAGCAACGTCCCTTGATCATCTCTGTCCACAAGAATCCCCAATTCCTCACACTCCTTGATCTGTTCGTCACTGAGAACATCGCCAACCCGTTTCTTTAGATTCTGGTAGTAAGTAGGCGGAGGAGAAGGCATGAACTCGAATCCTCCAACACTACTCCTCTTCCTCATCTCTCTCAGAGTCCTGAATATGTCTTCACTCATCAGAGCGAGATGTTGTAGCCCTGCACCTTCGTTGTGTTCCAAATACGTCTGTATCTGACTCTTCCTCTTCGTCCCGTAGACTGGCTCGTTAATTGGAAGAAGAACCATCTCATCATTGTTAGCCAGCACCGCTGAATTTAAACCGCTCTCAGCAGTTCCAACGTCGTCTGCTGTGAACTCAGCGAATTGGTGAAAACCAGTGAATCCTGCAACGTACGTCAACGCTGGACCAAGCTCGGGAACGTTACCCACGGCGTGGTCAAGTCTCCGTATTCCATAATCAAGTGGAAACGACGACGTATCCTCCACAGGTTCAAATCCTGGAAGGAATTCGAATTTATCGGTGTCTCCTCCATTGTAACTAACATATCGGAGGACAACATCGCCGTATAGTTTAACCTCAGCGATCGTAACGGCTTCGTTAAGGAAGCTAGGAGGCGACGAAGGAATAGCGCCGTTAGCGACACTGAAGGAGAAAGCTGACTCTGCGTCTTCTACTTCAACTGCAACGGCTCTTACGCCAAGGCCATGGGAAGAGAAGAAGGAGCGGCAAGAGACGTGATCGAAGCTTGGGATGGAGGCTGTAGCGGTTGGTTTAGTTTCTCCGGCGGTGAGAGATGGAGAGTAGGGAGCAGTGAAAAGGAATCGTAGGTCGCCGGAGGTAAGTAGGTAAGAGGCGTGAACCATGTTTCCGGTGGAGAGATCGGATTTGGCGGAGAATCGCATACCGAGACCCCAAGAGAAGCGACGAGCGACGTTGGTGGCGTCGCCGCACCAGAACTCGATATGGTGGAAGCGCCTAATCTTGAATTTGTCAGACTTTGGATTCTTCCTCACGAACTTGGAAAATCCGACTAGCTTGAATCCCGGCGCCGCAGTAGCGCCGTCGTTATGTTGCTGAGTCTCTGAAACGGCGGCGTTTTCGTGGCCCATTGTTTTCACCTTCTGCTTAAAAACAAAACTCTGCTACGGAACTGAGTTTGTTTCGTTGAGCTCTCTAAAGCTAACGACAGACACAGATAAGGATTTTATTTTATTTTTAAAATTAATATATTCTAGTGGTAATAAAAGAAATAGATCGTCTGGTTTTATCTCCTGAATGTTACCAAGAAAGTCAGGTCAGATGTTGACTTTTAGTGAACATCAACGTGACACGTGTACAGTCAGATTTTTATTATTAGGATTGAGTTCCGTGATAGATCTCCCTGTTTGCTCTTTAGCTGATTGGTCCAACTACGGAGTGCTGACGTGTAAGACCTATCTAACGTTTAGAATAGCAATCAAAATACTTGTTAAAAAACGATGGAACACTTTCCCAACCTTATATGGATGAGGCAAAATGAATTCTGGTGTTTTCGTAATTTGAGAGTTTTGAAAATGGAGATCTCCAAACAGAGAACCAATTTGTATTTTTTTAATCTGTTTATGAATGCCATTCTTCTAACAGTTTAGTCTTCCTTTGATATATGTAATGACACGTTTGGTTTGCTTGATTTGTTTGTGTGCATCAATATTATCCCACTAAATCTGCACTTTATTCTCTCGTCTGCTTCTTAAGGAAATTTCACCGAGTGTGAAACACCTGATTGCATATGAAATGTTGCACCAGTGGAAGGTTAAATTGATACAATATGCTAAACCATTATAAGCTTCTATGTGCAAACAAAACGTGGTTATGAAAGAGAACGTATTGACAAACGGTTTATTATAATTGGTGATAGCCTAATGGAAATTAATTTCAATTATGAAATGGTGGAAATATGTAATAATTCCTCAGTCTCTTGCATTTTAGAGACACAAATATAATAACGACTGACTTTTAAGCTTTGCACAATAAGTTTATTAAATGAGGTCACAAACTCTCAGGCCATGTTTTGTTCCACATCTTGAGGATTCTCGAGAGCTATTATATGCTTCTTAAACAAAGCCGCAGCTTCTTCTCTCTCCTCAACTCGTCCCAGCTTGTCATTTACCATAGCCATTAAGTACGAAGCTTCAGCTGCCAGTTCATGGTACTGCACAATAACCACAACGATTAATAAGTGAAATCAACGGTAAATCACGCTACTAAGATCCAAGTTTTTCAGTTATGATGAGCTAAACCGAAGCTGGACCTAGTTACAAGAGTTCGGTTAGTTTTTGAATCAAAAGCAACATAGCATCTCTTTGCAATAATATGGGATTAGAATATTCAGATTTGTTTTGGAAACAAAAAGCTACATAGCATTCTTTTTGGCATAAGTTACCTCCAAAGTTTGAAGATCATCTGAAGCTTGCCTCAGAGAATCCAGGACAGTTTCAGGATCTGTGGAAACTGGTGAAATTTATTCACAGCCAAAACAAACAATAGTCAAAACCAACAAGCAAGACACAACTTTATCCAACAGAGTCAAATCCTATTCATTTTATGTCCTAAACCTCCTCTCTTACGCTTGTATAATAACAACCCTAATGTCATTCAGTTTACTTTAACCTAATACAACAGAGAACATGTTGGATTACTGCTTTCATTTTTCCTGGAGATTGATTACTTTCACAGATGAACCCACTTAGGATCCAAAGCCCTCTATGTGGCAATGACATCACCCCTTTCATATTAAAAATCATCATCATGCAACTAGCCCTGTTAAGCGGGTCAAACCCGCGACCCGCCCCGCTGCGGGTTATACTAATTTTCAACCAGCATCAACCCGCAACCCGCAATTTTCCAAATAAAAATAATTGACCCGCATCCACCCCGCTTAAATTTGCGGGTAATAAAATAACAAAATTTAAATAATAATAAAATAAATAACTTTTTTAACAATTTTAGTAAAATAATAATTATTAATAAAATTTTAGTATTAAAAAAACATATTCCTAATTTAAAAAAAAAATTAAAATCTTTTGGATAAATATATATATATATATTTTTATTATATTATAAAAATTTAACTACTAAAATTTATAAAATACTAAAATTAAATTTTTTTTTTTTAAATGCGGTACCAAAATCCATTACAAAATATAATTTTTCCCAAAAAATGTTTCAACCCGTACCCACGATTTGAAAAAAAGAAAAAAATGACCCGCACATGCCCGCAGCAGGTCTAACGGAGTGGGACCCGCGGGTTATGACAAATTGACAGGTCTACATGCAACTAAGAAGCATGAACAATAGTCACAGCAGTACAAGACAACAAAAGCTACCTGAAAAGCTTGCATCAGACAGATAGCAGTTTGCTTCAAAGATATATGCTCGAGCACGTAACTCCAAACCTCCGTGTCCAAGAATCATAGGGAAAGCCCCATGCAAAAGGTCTAACGCCCGCTTAGCATGATTTGATCCAAGACCAAGCCACAGCTCAGCCAGCGTGAGAGTAGCTGATGCTTTGAGAAGATCCAAGTTGAATGACAGGCAGAACGAGATGCTTGCCAGCGCATATGGAAGACCCAGGACTGCATTTCCTGACTTCTGAGAACCAAAAAACGGAGGACAGGAAATGTGAAGGCTGGTCAGATTACTAATGAAGAATTGAAAATAATAAAATAGTACAACACTTTTACATGTAGTCTACGGCCAATCAGCAGATATAGAGCACATTCAGAAGAAATACATGCATATGAAGCTATGTAAGGCAGTTAAAAAAATTGCAGAAAACAAACTATTTCTACTGTAATCTGGTATGGCGAAACAAATTTTCAATGGAATATCAGATTCCCATCAATATGCTCTCAAGCTAGTAATTTCTTGTAGCCATACCTTATGGATCTCTGCAAGCAGAAGAAGAACAGACGCCTTTTCGATTTGCAAATTGAATTTGTGACACGTGCAAAAGAGGGAGTGTGCCACATTTGCTGCCTGTAGACAACATAGCACCAAAGAAAAATGTAGATACACTAACATAGCATACCCCATAGCCTGAAATTATATATAGCAATGGACTTACAAACAGATGGTCAATAACAAACCTGGCTGTACTGTTTTGCTGCAAGCAAAGTCCGAGCTTCGCGAAGACTTGCTTCTACTTTCAGCTCCATGTCTACACCCGTGGCTGTTGATGCCAAGCCTCCTAGCTCATTGCAGATTCGGTGGGCTAGCTTTAGATTCCCACTAATGGATTTCACAAAGTTAGAACAGCTGACTTAAGAGATAACAATTCCAGCACAATAGAAGGCCTCTATTCAAATTCTATATCCCAATGAATGTTTTATACAGTTTCAGAGCATTTGAATTTATCTACATAACCCTTAAACAACTAAGTGATCACAGAGAGTAGATGAATAACTCAACTTTGCTGGTTCTACAAGGTTGCTAAGGCAAAATATCAAACAGAAGCAATTTTCTAGAGAAATCACGACTGCTGTGAAAATTTTACATGCAAAAGATTGCACTCAGCATGTTCTATTTGATACAGCTAGGAGTGAAACTTCGGCATGGAGTTACTTTTTGGGAAGGAAAAGTTGATTACAAACTCCCTTCCTTTCTCGTAACCACAAAGTAAATCTGGACCAAGAGAGAGTATAACAAGAGGAGTGGCATGTACAGGAGACTGGGAACCTTACCAATGCAAGGCACGTTCATGTAATAGCTGCAACTTGAGCAGCAATATTTTTGATTTTGATACGGTTAAGAACTTTTCCTCTGCAATCTTAAGAGCAGCAAAGGCATCTAGAAAAGGATTGGTTTCAGAAAAAGGTCAACATAGGAAAAGAAATACAAGATTCAGCAATGACTTTATTACAAAGGATGTATTGGTTCCTTCGAGAGTTGAATGACTGAGGCAGGTAGAACAATGCAGGCATGACATTGTGCACAGATCTTACCTTTGTATCCCTTATATAGTGCCAAATGTTGAATAAGCTTCAAGTATGCTAACTCTGCGTCAGATGCACTATCGATGCAAGAAATAGACAAATATCACTCAAAACGAATGTAAGAGACCGTTTAAGAAAGAAGCAAGAGCTGAAATGGGAGAGGAGAGACAAGGGGAGGGAGGAAAGGGATAAATTTATAGGAAATAAATTACCTCGAAGAGTCACCGAATAGAGTTGCATTCACCAAAGTATTTATCCGAGCCATAGGAGCACTAACAAAAAACAAATGAATTAATAAACTACAGAAAATCAACAGTTCAAGTTCCTATGCTTAGTTGTTAGAAAGGTAAGGTCAACAAAAGGGGATTGTATGAGTAATGATACCTGCCATATAACTCCCATGAAGTAGCCCGGAGTAAATATGAAGCACCTATTAATTGTGATACAGATCCAGGAATCGAGACTAGATGATCATAGAACTGGAAAAAAGTCGAACTCTTTCTAGAATCAGAGTCCTTGGAAATCAGAGGTAGACCCCATGGTTTTTGCAAGTCTTTAAGCCACGCCGAGCTAAGTGAACCATCAATTGTCATTGTAGAGCTTTCAGAAGAAAAGTCGCTGACTAGGTATGCACCTAGTCTTATCTCCTGCCATGGGTTGTTCAAGAACTGATTAGACCTCAAAAGGAGATTTGAATATTTTATTCTAGTCAAAATAATTATGTTGTATATTCAGTACCTTGCAGACACTAACTGGACAAGTTTTGTGACGCATAGAAGCTTTGGGACCAAACGATTGTAGAGGCCTTTGAACATGCTGTTACAACAAAATAACTATTCTGATTTAGGGTATGCCAAAGATTAGGAAAACAAAGATATGGGTTTTTATCTCGCTAGTTGACAGTTATCCAAGAACCAATGCCCTACATGTAGCTCTAGCAGAAGGAAAAAACAAACAGATAATTTGAATGTAAAAGTTCGTACAAATTCAAGCTCTGTGTGTTTACAGAAGAAGGAAAAAACAAGAGAGATGAAATAGAGAACATATTTCACGTCATCAAAAGATATGAGGGACACAGAAGGTTCTAAATGAAAAAGCATACCACAGATTCCCAGGACGGATCAGAGATGAATCTAAATAATAAGGAAAAAACTATGTTCATCAACAGTTAAATATAGACCTTACCATCAACTCAAATTTAGCCATCGCAAGATGATTAGAAGCCACTAGGCGTCTTAACTTTAGGCTGTCAGCTTTCCTTAAAGACTCTTTTCAAAAGTATGTACACTCTTTGTTGTACAGATAATGAAGACGCAGTGCTAGTGACGGGCGAAGTACGAGGATCCAAGAACACTGTCGGTACTTGCAATGCCCATTTCTGATAACAAGTTGCTCATTGCTGCTAACGTATATGCTAGACAAGTAGCATTACTAAGCTGCACAAGCAACAAACGTATTAAATACCTTAAATGCAATAAAACCTGCTTGAACAACAGTATCTTCAAACAACATAAGATGTTACTGTTGCTCATCTGATTGCACATTGAAGCCAAACGAGATAAATGTGATCCTTCTAGCATATATCGAACACACAAATTTCATATCTGATAAGACTGCACTACCCCTCGGACACCCAAAATTCAGTATGATGTTATGTATTCCTTTCAACAGCGTTATAACTGTAAAATATTTCTGATACTTCTAGATGCGGGAGTATATTAAGAGACAATGCAATAACTTCAAATTCTAAATACAACTGGTCTCAAGAGTCCTGAATCGCTTCGTAGAACTTGGTGATATAAGAATAGAAGAAACTAGCTCAAGGTTCAGCTAAAGGAAACTTTCATACTTATAACAACACGCCCTGCAGGAATTTATCACATACACTACTTTCTTCAAAATACACTATAAACAGAGCTAACAGCGGATGAATAAAGTGAGAATATACCTGCTGCGATACACGCACGGCTTCTGTTAAAACCTGTGGTTGAGGAGAAACCATACTATGAGCAAACCAAACAATGATATTTTATGTGTAAAGTTAAGTTAAGATGGCAAGTCCAATAATCACTCAATTCACAGAGAGTGAAGTGAAGATTGATGTTGAATCTTTGTTTACCAAAAAAATGCTCACAAGTGTTTTGAAAGATACACCAAGGCTAAGAGACCATTCAAAAAAAGAGAACCTTCAAGCAAAAACTTTGCACTAGTTCGGTTCTACCTCAAAGACATCACTGCTTGTATGGGGAATTTTTTAACTTTTGTAAAGTAAAATTTGTAAATACACAGAAGTATGATCTTAGCCCATTATGATTTTAAGTATTCTATCAAGGTGAAGAATAATGGGAAGTTAACACACTCAAGATACATTACAAATATGCATCACTTGTTATTAGCCTCAAACTCTTCACTGTACAATTTGGTTCATCCAAGGAGGAATTTAAAGGCCAGAAACCATTCTTTAGCAATAGATGCTATCAGGAGATTAGTGCTTACCTCTAGAGCCAAATTAGGATGCCCAAAGCGGAAATGCA
Source organism: Cardamine occulta (assembly GCA_028015245.1). Classification (NCBI taxonomy): domain Eukaryota; kingdom Viridiplantae; phylum Streptophyta; class Magnoliopsida; order Brassicales; family Brassicaceae; genus Cardamine; species Cardamine occulta. The sequence goes on from CM051363.1 coordinate 2,252,800, forward strand.
TCATTCCCAAACATAGCAAAGCAATCTCATACCTTCCATACATGCTGCAACCAGTTGAAGGAGGAACAAGGTCGAATCCCTCAGTCCCTGCACTTTAAGGCAATGGATCATGGATGAGCTCATGTTTGAAACTAAGATCCTAGTGCCAAATATCTAACAGGAAAACACAACCGGATATTTGCAGGAGTCGCATGCAAGCGATAAAAGCTTTCAGCAGTAATATTACTATTATCATAAATTTTTAGAAAATGGAGGGAAACAGCAAAAAAGTACAGATTACCTGTAATCAAAATAACGGAGGAGATTATCCAAAGCAGCAAAATAGTCATCGCTGTGAAGTTTATTCAAATAACGCAAAAAGTGAACCTGCATCATTGCATGCCATAAATAACATGTAAGAATATCAAAGCAATCAAAGAATGATTAACTTCTCTGCAAAGTAAAATACAAAGAAGTAAGACATTACACGATGCAATTCAGGGGCTAAATTCTGAAGCTGCTCAAGGAAACTTTCGATCGAACTTGAAGAGAATGAACTTGAACTTCCATGGCTGACATCAAATTAAAAGGAGATGAAAGTTTAAAAGCTAGCAATACTTTTTGACAGAAATATATCAGAAAGTAAGGAAATAGAGGCCTTACATTTCAATTGCATCAGCCTGTTCCATTAAAAAGCCTTGTATCTGCAAATTTGTCTGAAGGAATAACGAATCATCCACCAGAGTATCCTCAAGTGTACTTGATGAGGCACAAGCAACTGCAGTAGCCTCAGTACTTTTCTTGCTGGTTCTTGATGTCTCCTTCCTAGTATCTAGCAAACCTGCATGTTTCATTTGTTCTGTGCATTATTACAACGTTGACAGCCTTACAAAACAAGTGAGTGCCAAAAAATAAGAACGAAACAGAGAAAAAAACAAGACGAAATTAATCTAACTAGAGTATATCATTTCTGTATTACAGAAGGGAAAAATGTCTTCAGAAGCCCATCTCTCAAAAACAAAAAAAATCTAAGTAAGTTTCAAACAAACACTTCAAAAGTCTTCGGATAAAAACGTGATACAGGTTGAACTTTGATCCTAGTACTGATGCTAATGCATCAGCAAAAACATATACAAGGAAAGTAGCATCTAAATCGCAGCCTGATCACGAATATAAAACTCTATGTCCTCAAGATTTTCCAGCACCTGAGACTCTGAGAAACTCTAAACCTTCTTTGAGCATAAACGCGTGAATACTAGTTGAGATACCTTCTGTCACTTTGAAAAGTGCTTCCGCCGTATGAAGGTGAAAAGGAACACTTCCCCTAGCATTTTTATGAAGCTCTAGTTCTTCAGTTGCTTTATCCATTGCATAATTCTCCATGTCCATCTGATCGTATTGTGTAAATGACCCTAGCTTATTATTAGATGCATCAGACCGAGTAGAGCTTGAATGGGCTTCTTTGCAGTAGACTTCAATGCTTGAAAAAAGATGACAAACTCCCTGCACACAATTAACATATCAATGAAATGGATGGTTCTTTCAAACATCAACTTTTGTGTTTCTGGAACGTAAAGACGGTTGACGGAAAATGACAGAGCGCGGTGCTGTATAGCAGATTCTTACTATATTTTTAACAAGAGAAATGGATATCCAAACATAGGAAAAGGAAGGGCAATCAAGAGATTCACTATATTCATTCAGAACATTACAGCTAGAAATTACACTTCAACCAGGTCTGTCAGAGTTCTGCCATCAGATCTCATATTTTAAAGCACTTCTAATTTATAAATGGGTCTGCATTTAAAATCTGGCCTAGACAGGTACTTCATCTTAGTGGGTGAACAAACAAAGAAACGTCAGATAGATATTTTAGACATACAATAAAGTGAGCTAACGTTTAAGCTATGAAATCGGAGTCCTTGAAGCAAAGCATCAAACTAAAAACCAAACACTTCCTTTAGGATCTTAGGTTGAATAGCAGTACTATTATTCAGTTTCAAGATACAACAAGAATAACAAAAAACGTAAAAAAGCACAATACCTCAAACGATAAAAGGTTAAATGCCAAAATGCAACGACGAACAAACATTCCCAAGTTGCTGTTTGGATCCAAAATAATCTGATCATCTTGCACAACCCCTGAATCAAGGCTCCCAAGTATTCCTACATACAAAGAAATGATAACTAATAAGATTCAAGCATCATGGAAAAAAAAAGAAAAAAAGACCATAAGCAATCTAGAAGCTTACCTCGCATGTCATTAAAGAAATTCAATAGATCATCTGGTGAAGCCAGAGAGGAGAATCTATTAATTAAATGGTCAGTTAGCCACGCACCCATGTCTTCACCAACTTCCCTCAACTGGTTGATGAGCCCTTCCAACTTCGGCTCAAATATATCATCGCAAGACTGCAGCATAAATATCGACTTCCTCAGGGAAAAATACAGTTAACACACAAAACCAACGAATGCACACTCACTCATGAAATCAATATAAGTTACAAGATGTGACAGGAAACTCACAAGTAGGAATTAAAAGACATTGTTGAATTAAACCTCCAAACAAGCAGAAAGCTATGAGAGAACGCAAATGAAGATAATCCAAAGAGTGAATAATGCAAAAAAAAAAAAAAATTAATGCAATCCTTAGTGATAGAGAGCAAGTAGAGGCCAAGGCGGTTGTGCTGAGAAACGGAAGAGAAAGGGAAGGGAAGAGACATCTGAGCTGAGGGAGCGTATATCTGAAGGAGAATGCAAACGGAGATCTTGTGTGGAGTTACTGCAAAAGCACCGGCTGTTCTCGTTAATCCGGCCATATCTCTCCGTCGCTGCCGCCCCTCTCAATTTGAATTCACAATGGAGCTCAATCCTCTCGCCGGATATTTCCTTCGACAAGCAGCCGGGGTTAGGGCACTTTTGAGGATTTATTTTGAAATTTTTGGCTAATGAGTCACCGGGAAAGTGAGTACTACTGCTTTGAAAAATAAGAACCCAAAAAAAAAAAAAAAATCTCACGTTTATTCACAACCGGTTGACAATCGAATGGTACAGACGGCAGTCCGGTTAGAGTATCTGGACCTAGGGATGTTGTCACAGATTACTCGGCCCGTTTAAAGCCGGCCCGTTAATTTGTCTTTTATATGTTTAAAAAATATTTAATCTACAGCTAGATAATTTAGTCATCGGGGTTGTAGCTCAGATGGTAGAGCGCTCGCTTAGAATGCATGAGGCAGGGATCGATACCCTTCATCTCCAAATTATTCCTATTGACTCGAAGCAGCCATTCTTGAAAATTTTACAAAGTTGTTTTAAGATCAGTGGAGATTGCATTTTCAACTCTTAATCTCTCTACAATCCGTTTCTTGCCTAAAATTAAAAACCAATGGAGTCACCATCAACTCCCACATTTGCTGCAATTGATCGTTCAACTCAACTAAAAGCTTTCGACGATACGAAAACCGGCGTGAAAGGTTTAGTCGACGCCGGAATCTCTGCGATTCCGGCTATATTCCTTGCACATCCAGTTACTTTAACAAGCCCAAAGCCACCTTCTTCTTCCTCAGGATCATCGCAGTTCACGATCCCCACAATCGATCTCAAAGGAGGAGGTACTGACTCGATCACGCGGCGGAACTTGGCGGATAAGATCGGAGGCGCGGCGCAGAAATGGGGATTCTTCCAGGTGATCAATCACGGAATCCCTCTCGATGTGTTGGAGAGGATGAAAGAAGGGGTTCGTGGGTTTCACGAGCAAGACACAGAAGTCAAGAAAGGGTTTTACTCTAGAGATCCAGCTAGTAAGATGGTATATAGCAGTAATTTCGATCTGTTTAGCTCTCCGGCGGCGAATTGGAGAGATACACTCGGTTGTTATACAGCACCAGATCCTCCGACATCGGACGACTTGCCCGCCGTTTGTGGGTAAGATTCCATATTTGATATAATTCAATCTAAAATCAAATAGTAATGGTCAAAAGTTCCATTAGTACATAAAAAAAAATACCTAGGATTTCATGAATCTGAATCTGACTAAATTCATAAGAATTCAACAAATGAAAAAGTTGTCTCTCATGTTTTTTCGGTGGTAAATTTTTACAGGGAGATAATGATTAAGTACTCAAAGGAAGTGATGAAATTGGGTAAATTGCTTTTTGAGTTACTCTCAGAAGCTCTAGGGCTAAACTCTAATTACCTCAAGGACATGGATTGCACCAATTCCTTACTGTTACTCGGCCATTATTACCCGCCATGTCCCCAACCCGATCTTACTTTGGGCTTAACCAAACACTCGGACAATTCTTTCCTCACTCTTCTTCTTCAAGACCATATTGGAGGGCTTCAAGTTCTTCATGATCAATACTGGGTTGATGTTCCTCCTGTTCCCGGAGCTCTTGTTGTTAACGTTGGAGATCTTCTTCAGGTTAACTAACTAACTAAACCTTTTTGGTTTTTGAACAGTGGTTTAATCTATGGACTGAAGTCGAATCTGACATTGATTATCTTATTTGGGCATTAATGTGCAGCTTATAACAAACGACAAGTTCATAAGCGTGGAGCATAGGGTTTTGGCGAATGGAGCTGGACCGAGAATTTCAGTAGCGTGTTTCTTTAGTTCGTATTTGATGGCGAATCCTCGAGTTTATGGACCCATCAAAGAACTTCTGTCCGAACAAAACCTTCCCAAATATAGAGATACCACCATTACTGAGTATTCAAAGTTCTACAGATCCAAAGGATTCGATGGTAACTCTGGATTACTCTATCTCAAGATCTGAGAATGTCATTTGTCTAATAAAAATGCTTGGTACTTTGATTTTCTCTGTAATAACATCTTGTTAAATAAGACTGTATTAAAGCCACTGGGGTAGAACTGTCACAATGAGCCGTTGTTTTTTTTTCTCTACCACTAGCCACCGAGGCAGGAAACTGCATGTTTTGACTTAAGCCACTTTCTAGCGTAAGGTACCATGTTTAAATTAAGATGTATTTAATCTCAAGCTAAAATGCAACCTAGCCCATCTTATCATGGACGAAACACTATGAGAATGTCATTTGTCTAGTAACAAATTCTTGGGATTTGATTTTGGGCTGCTCTTTTTTCATGACGCAGCAACAAAAAAAAATAGCACACTTTTTCTCTTATTTCTTTCTGTAGTGTTGCTGAAGCCCATTCAAGTGGTCGCTGTACACTGCTTGCTGACTGCAGTTACATCGGACAAAATCATTAGTAGACTGAACTGTTTTTTTTTTGAGGCGATCTGTAATCCGTTGCAATTCTAGTTTATTTCTTTAAAAAATAGGACTACAATTGGTCTGCAGTGATTTTTCTTTGTTTTTTCATGTCTGTATTATAAAAAAAAATAGTTTAATTTGCAGATGGTTTTGTGCATCCCAACCGCTTCATCCATTTAAACCCTGTATAGCAACGTGGCGTTGAGTTTCTCTCCGCTGTTTGTATTTTTTGGTCGCCAGGTGTCTCCACGAAAAGAACAAGGTCTTTCTATTAAATAATAGAAAATAACTTTGTTTCGTAAAAGTAACACTGTTAAAACCAGTGGGGCATGAACAGTAACAACTCACGAGCCGTTGTCTTCTTCTACCAACCTAATCCTCATTAATAATTGTTTTGGTGTGCAGCTGTTGTTCCTACCTTCAAACACGAGAAAAACATTTCATACGTATTTCTTTTGCGGGTGATGTTATATATGATTGTCTCGGATTGTTCTGTTTTACGAGAAAGAAAAACGATGGACCCGACAAAGATTGCTTCCTTCGATCGTGCCGGTGAGCTTAAAGCTTTCGATGAAATGAAGACAGGTGTGAAAGGACTCGTCGACGCCGGAATTTCAAAGATTCCAGGCATCTTCCATCACTCATCTGTCGAATTAGCAAACTCTAAACCACTTCCCTCAGACTTGCAACATCTCAAGACCATCCCAACCATAGATCTGGGAGGACGAGTTTTTGAAGACATGATTAAGCGCAAGAACGCGATTGAAGGGATTAAAGACGCAGCTGGGAAGTGGGGTTTCTTCCAGGTGGTCAACCATGGAGTTTCACCGGATCTTCTCGACAAGATGAAAGATGGAGTTCGTGGGTTTCACGAGCAATCCCCTCAAGTGAGGAAAGAATTCTACAGCCGTGATTTCAACAGAAATTTTATGTATCTAAGTAATTTCGATCTCTACACTGCTCCAGCTGCAAATTGGAGAGACAGTTTCTATTGTAACATGGCTCCAGATCCTCCGAAACCACAGGATCTGCCAGAGATTTGTAGGTATGACTCCATTGCTTTAACTTGAGTTGATGTGTAATCTCTGTTCATATGGTGAATGGTTTCAGGGATGTTATGATGGAATACTCGAAGCAAGTGGTGAATTTGGGAGAATTTCTCTTTGAGCTTTTATCAGAAGCACTAGGGTTGAAACCTAATCACCTCAAGGACATGGATTGCTTAAAGGGTTTGCGCATGCTTTGCCATTATTTCCCACCGTGTCCAGAGCCTGACCTAACTTTTGGCACAAGTCAGCACTCCGACAGCTCTTTTCTTACCATCCTTCTTCCAGATCAGATTGAAGGGCTTCAGGTTCGTCGTGAAGGGTACTGGTTCGATGTTCCTCATGTTCCCGGCGCTCTCATCATCAACATCGGAGATCTTTTACAGGCAAGTTTGCGCAATCAATGCATGTTTGCTCTGTATTGCATAAGTTTCTGGAATAATGCTACATTTGTTTAAGCATTCTTGGTTCAAAGGTTTTTTTTTTTGTTTGGATGCAGCTAATAACAAACGACAAGTTCATCAGTTTAGAGCATAGGGTATTGGCGAACAGAGCTACAAGAGCTCGAGTCTCCGTCGCATGTTTCTTCACCACCCACGTAAAACCGAATCCTAGAGTTTACGGACCCATTAGAGAGCTTGTGTCTGAAGATAACCCTCCAAAGTACAGAGAGACCACCATTAGAGACTTCGCTACTTACTGCAATGAAAAAGGACTAGGCGGAACTCCTGCTTTGCTCCATTTCAAAATATGAAACATTGTGGCTACTTTCTCATACATATACGGATGATATGTAATATGCAGGAGATGAGTGAACCAAATGTGGATTTTATGGATTAGAGATCGTTTTATGGGGTTGGTCCAAATAAAGTGTGAAGCTTTTTGCTTAATCATCAATAAATCATAAGGTTACTTTTGTTAGGTAATTCGATTAGGAATAGGAACTCTAGTTCAGGAGTTCTAATAGAAATAGGAGTTGGCTATTTCTAATAGAAGTAGGAGATGTCTATTCCTATATTAAGCTATGTTGAGAGGTGTTCAACAAGCAGAAAATAAAGTTTTAGTTTTGAGCAGTTTCTAAAATCAATAAAAGATAATACGTTATTTTACATAGTTATTTGTTCGGTGTTACGGATCATACGATTACATTTGGTATCAGAGCTTTGTGTTTAATCTAACGACCTAAAGTAACACAAGACCAAAGACATGGAGGGAGCCATCGTCGCAGCACCACAGGAGAAGGAACCCAAGATCACGTCGATTCGATGCCAATGCTCACCGCCACTAACTACACCGTATGGCGATGAGAATGAAGGTTACATTGAGAGTTCATAAAGTTTGGGAGGCGGTAGAACCAGGCACAACGGATGCAGATAAGAATGTCATCTCAATGGCCTTGCTCTTCCAATCCATCCCGGAAAACTTAATCTTACAGATTGGCGAGTTAGAGGAGTTTCAAGCTATGTGGGAAGCAATAAAATCTCGATACTTGGGAGCGCGAGTCACGGGAAGCAAGACTTCAAACTCTTGCCTCAGATTCGATCGTTTGACCATGAGTGAAACCGAAAAGATTGATGATTTTGCGGGGAGGATCTCGATCTTAGCCTCTAGATCAGCATTCTAGGACAAAACATCGAAGAACATAAGCTTGTGAAGAAATTCTTGAATAGCTTACCAAGAAACAAGTTTATTCACATCGTTGCTTCATTAGAGCAAGTTTTAGATCTCAAGACAGTTGGTTTTGAAGACATAATTGGTAGGTTAAAAGCCTATGAAGAAAGGATAGGAGAAGAGGATCAAAGAGTTGATCAGAACAAACTCTTATTCAATGCTCTCTACGAGCAAGCTTCAAGGAGCGGGTTTAATGGCCGAGGGAGAGGCCGAGGAAACCGTGGAAGGGATCGTGGAAGAGGACGTTTTAACGCACATCAAAGAGACAACAATGATCAGAATCAAGACAAAGACAAACAGAAGAAGGATCGATCATATGTTACTTGTTGGCGTTGCGACAAGAAGGGGCACTTCGCTAACATGTGTCCGGAAAAGGGCAGAAATAATCAAGAAACAAACCTAGCAAAAACAGAGGAGGCTGATGCAGCTCTGTACATGCACGAGATGATATTTTTGAATGAGCAAAAAATATTTCCAAAGAAATACGAAGAGGAAGAAGCAAGTAAGCTAAGTACTTGGTACTTGGATAATGGTGCGAGTAACCACATGACGGGAAAAAGATCTTATTTTTCAGAGCTAAACGAAAATATAAGAGGCAAAGTCAAGTTTGGAGATGAGTCATGTGTAGATATCAAAGGAAAAGGATCAATAATAGTTCAAGCAAAAACTGGAGAACAAACAATAATCAATGATATCTATTGGATTCCGGACCTTAAAAGCAATATAATCAGCCTAGGACAAGCTACGGAAGCGGGTTGCGATGTAAGACTGAAAGAAACTATCTTACCATTCATGATTCCGAGAGAAGGCTGCTCATGAAGGTACTTCGATCCCCTAACCGTATGTACAAAATACAACTCACAATAGGAGTTCCGGAGAATCTGCTCACCAAACTTGATGATGAAACATAGCGATGGCATGTGAGACTATGACATGTTAATTTTAAAACAATGTCAATAATGTCCAAGAAGAAGTTAGCTCATGGGTTACCCAACTTCGAAGATGAGAAAAGAATATGCGAATGCTGCCTTGAAGGAAAACAAACTCGACAACCATTCCCACAAGCAACAAAATTCAGAACAAAACAGAAGTTAGAATTAATTTACGGTGACTTGTGTGGCCCCATCACACCATCAACCACAGCAAGAAATCGATACATATTTGTATTGATTGATGATTTTTCAAGATACATGTGGATTATCTTGTTGAAGGAGAAGAGTGAAGCTTTCAAAAAATTCAAGAAATTCAAAAGCTTGGTGGAAAGTGAAACGGGGGAGAAGATCAAAATGTTTCAAACCGATAGGGGAGGAGAGTTTACCTTTATCGATTTTCAAACATTTTGTGAAGACAATGGCATCTCAAGACAACTCACAGCCCCTTATACACCTCAACAAAACGGTGTGGTCGAAAGGCGCAATCGTACTTTACTTGATATGACAAGGAGCATGTTGAAAATAATGGGAATGCCAAATCACCTATGGGGAGAAGCAGTAAGACACGTCACCTACTTGATCAATAGGGTGACCACAAAAACATTGAATGATCAAACGCCATACGAGTCATTCTAAGGAAACAAACCGAACCTGGATCACCTTAGAATCTTTGGTTGCAAGGCATATGCAAGAGTAGAAGCGATCAATTTAAAAAAATTGGATGATCGATCTAGACCTCTTGTATATCTCGGAACAGAACCAAGTAGAAAAGCTTATCGACTTTACAATCCTTCCACCAATAAAATTTATGTAAGTTGAGATATAGTTTTTAATGAATCAAGTAGCTGGGAATGGAGTAAGCCACGTGATGATGATCAAAGTGTGCAGCCTGGATTGTTCACAATGGTATGGAGAGAAACCATAGATGATGGAACCAATGAAGAAGGAACCAGCTCTGTTTTGAGCTCTGTTTCAAACAAAGATTCACGAAGCACTAAAGGCCCAGAAGAAGTTTCACAAGACTCTGATCACGAAAACAATCCGGGTTTAAGGAGATCAAATCGCGAAACAAGCAGACCCAAATACCTTGAGGATTACGTTTTGCTGGCGGATATACTTGGTGAAGAATTGTTGCTTAGTATTGATGGAGAACCAAGCACATATCAAGAAGCTGAAGGCTCAAAAGAATGGATGGATGCAGCATAATCTGAGATAGAATCAATTAATAAAAACAAGACTTGGAAGCTAGTTGACATACCATCCAACTGAAGCCTATAAGACTTAAATGGATCTTCAAAATCAAGAAAAATTCAGATGGAAGCATCAACAAGTATAAAGCTCGCCTTGTAGCAAATGGATATATTCAAAAACATGGAATTGATTACGATGAGGTGTTTGCACCTGTAGCTCGGTTAGAAACCATTCGTTTTCTCTCATCTCTAGCTGCAACAGGAGGCTGGAAAATACACCACCTTGATGTCAAGACTGCATTTCTACATGGCGAATTAAAAGAAACAGTTTATGTACATCAACCGGATGGTTTCATGAAAGAAGGAGAAGAAAGCAAAGTTTACAAACTTTACAAGGCGCTATACGGGCTGAAACAAGCTCCGAGAGCTTGGAATACAAAGCTAGATCAGATTCTGCGAGGAATGAATTTCAAAAAATGCTCTAAGGAACAAGCAGTGTACCAAAAAACAGAGCATGATCAAGATCTAATAGTAGCCGTGTATGTTGACGATTTATTCGTCATGTGAATGACATTGAAGGTCATACTAGACTTCAAGAAAGGAATGGCTAGCGAATTTGACATAGCAGACCTTGAAAAGCTTACATATCTTGGAATCGAGTTTTTCCAAAGTTCTAGTGGAATTACTTTGAAACAAAGAAGCTGTATGCAGAGAAGATAATTAAGGAAGCCTCAATGAAGTCATGTAATCAAGTGCATGTACCTATGGAATCAAGTTCAAAGCTACATAAAGCTGAGGATGAAGAAGGAAATCGACGCCACAAATTATCGAAAAATCATCGGGTGTTTAAGGTACTTGTTACACATAAACGGATCTTTCTTATTCAGGTTGGGTATTGAGCAGGTACATGCAGAGCCCTCGGACGTCACATGGAGCAGCCATGAAACATGTGTTAAGATATCTGCAAGGAACTAAGAGCTATGGTCTTAATTTCAAAAGAAAAGGAGACAGAAGCTGATAGGTTTCAGTGAAGCAGCCACGACACAAACCGGACGACGGGAAAAAGCACTGCAGTCATGTGTTTTACTTTGGGATGTCACCAGTCTCATGGTGCTCTCAGAAACCTTCCACGGTTGCGTTATCTTCTTTGGCTGAGTTCATGGCAAGCTAAGCAAAGCAAGCAATATGGCTTCAAGATCTTACGCTTGAGGTAACGGGTTGGAAGCATGAAAATGTGCAGCTGTTCACTGATAACAAATCCTCAATAGCCTTAACCAAGAACCCTGTTTTCCACGGCCGAAGCAAACATATCCACAAGAAATATCACTTTATTCGAGAGTGTATCAAAAATGGACAAATTAATGTGGAGCATGTTTCGAAAAAAGAGAAGCAGCGGACGGATATTCTCACAAAACCTTTAGCTAGAGTCAAGTTTGCGGAAATGAGAAGCTTGATAGGAGTTCAAGACCTTCAAAGTTCCCGGTGTTGAATTACGGGGAGAATGTTAGGTAATTCGATTAGGAATATGAACTCTAGTTTAGGAGTTCTAATAGAAATAGGAGTTGGTTATTTCTAATAGGAATATGAGATGTACATTCCTATATAAAGCTATGTTGAGAGGTGTTCAAGAAAGAAAAATAAGGTTTTAGTTTTGAGCAGTTTCTAAAATCAATAAAAGATAATACGTTCTTTTACATAGTTCTTTGTTCGGTGTTACGGATCATACGATTACAACTTTTACTTCATTTAGGATGCATGTTTTTGGATTAGAATCGCAAGAAAGCATAACTTTTGTGATAAAAATGGTATTTCGGCTCAACAATAGCGTTTTCGTAATTAATTAGAAATTGTTAGGCTTAGAAAACAAGAAAACATCTCTTTATTAGACAAAAGTTGTTTTATACAGTTCCAAAGGATTCTATGCTACCTCTAGATATGAGAATGTCAGTATAACGTCCCGACTACCACCGTCTATGAGTCTCTACATTCTTTCTAGGTCCGTGAGTTCTGATGGTCGGTTCGTTATTTTGAGAGGCTCTAAATATTTTATTATTTTTATAAATTTCATATGATTTTTTTCGTGTTTTAGTCTCACGTATAGTCACCGATAATAACTTTCCGTGAGGTTCCAAACACATTGAATTCTAAAGTTTTAACTGGACAAGTGACGGAAAATAAAAATGCTTGATGACATAGATAACCAAATCAACTCTTTTAACATTTTCACATACACCACCATATACCATTCGGGAGGTTACAGTCAGATACTATATATCATTTTTTGTCTGTATAAAAATGAGTGGGACTTTCAATTTTCTGTAATTACTAGTTTGCTACGACTTTCCTGGGTCAGTCACTATTCCAATTCTCAAATCGTTGTTTTTTTCCTAGCAACCTTATCTTTGATCAATGGTTTTGCTGTAGCCACTAGTGGTTCCGAACCCTGTCGATAAGTTTCATATTTTTTTTTGTTGGTGGGTTACTATGTTGTGTGTGATTGTATTAGATTGTCTGTTTTCTTAGAAACTAAAACGATGAATATTGCTTCGTTCGATCGTGCTAGTGAGCTTAAAGCTTTCGATGAGACGAAGACGGGTGTGAAAGGACTCGTCGACGCCGGAATTTCACAGATTCCACGCATCTTCCATCACTCATCTGTCAAATTAGCAAACCCTAAACCACTTTCCTCGGACTTGCGACATCTCACGACGATTCCAACGATCGATCTCGGAGGACGGGTTTTTGAGGACATGAATAAACGCAAAAACGCTATTGAAGGGATTAAAGACGCAGCAACGAAGTGGGGTTTCTTCCAGGTGATAAACCATGGAGTTTCACTTCATCTTCTCGAGAAGATGAAAGATGGAGTTGGTCGGTTTCACGAGCAATCTCCACAAGTGAGGAAAGAGTTTTACAGCCGCGATTTCAGCAGAAAGTTTCTATATTTAAGTAATTTTGATCTCTTCAGTTCTCCAGCTGCAAATTGGAGAGACACTTTCTCTAGTAACATGGCTCCAAATCCTCCAAAACCAGAGGATCTGCCAGAGATTTGTAGGTATGACTCCATTGCTTTAACCTGAGTTCATGTGTAATCTCTATTCATATGGTGAATTGTTTCAGGGACGTTATGATGGAATACTCAAAGCAAGTGATGAATTTGGGGAAATTTCTCTTTGAGCTTTTATCAGAAGCACTAGGGTTGAACCCTAATCACCTCAATGACATGGAATGCTCTAAGGGTTTGCTCATGCTTTGCCATTACTACCCACCATGTCCAGAGCCTGACCTAACTTTAGGCACAAGTCAGCACTCCGACAACTCTTTTCTTACCGTCCTTCTTCCAGATCAGATCGAAGGGCTTCAGGTTTGTCGTGAAGGATACTGGTTCGATGTTCCTCATGTTCCCGGTGCTCTCATCATCAACATCGGAGATCTTTTACAGGTAAGCTTCCGCAATATTGCATTTTTGCTCTGTTTTGCACAAGTATACGATGGTAGATTGGCTTATGCGATCTTCCTTTTGGTTCAATGGTTTTTTGTTTTCTTGGGGTTTTGGTGCAGCTTATAACAAACGACAAGTTCATCAGTTTGGAGCATAGAGTCCTGGCGAACAGAGCCACAAGAGCTCGAGTCTCTGTTGCATGTTTCTTCACCACCGGCGTAAGACCAAATCCTAGATTGTATGGACCGATTAGAGAGCTGGTGTCTGAAGAAAATCCTCCCAAGTACATAGAGACCACCATTAGAGACTACGCTACTTACTTCAATGCCAAAGGACTTGACGGAACCTCTGCTTTGCTCCATTTTAAAATATGAAACATACTGAGCTACTACTACTTTATCACATATATGACATGAAAATACTTAAGGAAAAGATCAGAAGAGTGCCTGGTGAAGAGAATTCTCAAGAGGTTCATAAACATCACTGTTTATACTTTATTTCTGTAAATCTTTAAATCTCCTTAAAAAGCCAGAAACAAGAGTATTTCATTTGCTCATGAGTCATGATAACCATATGTAAGTAATACTGTTCTGTACGAAAGCCAAGAAGACTTTCAGAAGGAAACCACCGAGTTTGGTTGCACTGAATGCTGCAGCTGTGATATGTGCGTGTCCTCTTCAACTTCCTTCATCATCACTTCAAGTTTCCTGCATCACACACATTTATGGGGGTTACTTATTTAGTTTTCATTGCTCCTCCATGGGAATATCATTGAGAATTTACGGTTAATACCTTTGAGGGGATAAACTCTGACCACCTTCTTCAGAAAGTGCCTTCTCCAACCTCACTTCAAATGGTGTTGCATGCCAACTCACTTTCTGATCCTGCATAAGGTAGGAAGAATGTAACCCCATGGAGTATAGTTTCTGAATATCAGAGGAACTGAAAGAGCCTAGAAAGCGGAGATGAAAGGCTATGAATATTACCTCCTTGTATTTGGTTGTCGAATTTGGGATCCCATTTCCATCCCATAATTTGGGTGAAATCTCACTTTGCTCATTTTCGATCCACTGAGCAGCAATCAATCCAATGATAGGCCTGTCACCAGGGGTTATGGCAGCGAGTCCTGGTGTCTTATCGTTTGAAACCACAATGTTTTCATTACTGTCTTCGTTGATCTGGTTTAGCCAAGGAGAAAAAACTTGCCTCAAAATTGGACCATTTCTCCTCTGAACTTTCCATCTTCCCCCATAAGTTGGTGAAGAGGGAGTTTCACCCTCTGTCTGCTCTTTTGTAAACCTGCAATATAGCTTGTTCTAGACTACCATGTGAATCCTTGTGGTCCTTATATAAGGATGCATTTTCCATTAGATTGGAAACTGAATGCACAAACTGCGATCTGATTCTAGGCCTTCCCTTCGTGCTGATTCCATGTTTGCAGGATATATGGTTCCAGGAGTTTGCATCTCATCAGATAGCTTCAAGGGGGTTGGATTAGGCGAGCTCATTGTGATATTAATTTTCCCACCCATCTCGGGTTTTCTTGAACTGCTATTCTCGGAAGAATAAGAAGAATGAGATTGTTCAAGATTGCATTCAAACCGGACAGACTTATTCTTTACAGCTGTTAGCGTTGGCCTGCCAGTTCTATCCAATTCACTCTTGATTTCATTGCCAGTGCTTTCAACTTCAGTACCATCACTAGAAGCAGAAGAGATCCGTTCATTGTCCAGGACATCGATTCGCAACTAACATGAATAAAAGAAGAGAGTGAATTCGAGATCCTTAAATTCGTTCAAAATTATTAGTAAGATGTGAGTATGATATTAGCATAGAAATCACACCAGTTCTATCAAGAAACCAAGCCAATTCCATCAAGCATAGCATAAGGAGGCGAAATGCCTATTTTATTCACAGAGCGGGTTAGAACAGATTTTTATAAAAGGAAGTAACTTCTCTACCTGCTAGCTGTTTGCTCTGAAGTAAATGATGGTCTTTCCACCTCTTCACAAGTTTTCATGGGGGTTTGGGAGTCAGCCAAATTAAACTCTGTCGCAGAGTCACTGGAAATCCATGAGTGATAATGGGAAGATCCAGAATGTTGAGGACTAGTAAGTTTTTGGGATGCTTTCCTAATTTCAGTAGGTGTCTCCGGTATAGTACCACAAGCTTTGAGAAACCGGGCCCTATGATACCACAAGTAACAAGGCGTTAGATTCTCAGCATGAACTCTTAAAGAAATGGACAATCAGATTCTATTGATATATGCAAAGAAAGGAAGCTCTGAATTTCAGTAGAGCTTCCACAACAAAATCACAGACAGTTTCTGAAATAGAAAATCTATGTATTCTAATAAGAAATTCAACTAATTCAAGCAACACTGCAAGAAAACATATTTACACTGGGATCTAATCTATGCAGATGTATTCTGTATTTACTATTCAGATATATACACATCCGTGAGGGAAATCTCAACAAGGAATTAAGAGTGAAAACGAAGCAGAGGGAAAAAAGAAGAAGAAGATGAGAAAAGAAAGCTAAAGGCTCTAGAATCTATATCACCCTCATTATAGAAATAAAGCTAAATACCACCTCAGTAACTAAAAACATAGAAGTAGTAATCATAAGATTCGCAAGAACAAAATCATGGTTTCCATACTAGAAACTGATTCCGTGCAGTAATCAAGTTAAAATCTTGAAACACTCCATCAGTAAAGTTGAGATTTTCCAAAATCAATTCGAAGGCACATATCTTGATCGAGATAAAAGAATAATACGCATCAGCAATGGTTAGATTCACATGATTAAAGGCATTGCTTATAAAGTATTCATACCCTCATCCCTTAGGCCTTTGTCAATATGTATAGAATCCAAATCAAATCTTCCTTTGTCAAGGCAAGGTGAAGAAGCTGCTTTCTCTAGAAAATCAAGAACAAAACCCTTACATTAGCGAGAATGGCACAGAAAGAAGTATCATCTCTATTTCCTGATATAAACACATCAAAAAGAGATTTACCTTCAGATAGAAACAAAGCTGATAAATCATTCTGCGAGTCCCGACCTTTCTGAAAATTATCATTAGGGAGATGAAATTCTGGGTCAGATCGATATGATTTTGATCAAGAAAATCAAAAGAAACGAGAGACAAATATTTGTTTTAGTCTTTAGACATCAGAAAACAACAGATCATTTACAAAATCCAGCTGAAGGAATCAAACAGGGCGGTGTGATCTATCAGGGAATCAACGATCATTGTAGCAGCTAGATTGAACACAATCATGCAAAGAAAAGATGCGAAAAAGAAAGAGAAGCGAAAGAATTACTCTGGAATTGGCGAGTGAAGAGTGAAGACGAGATTACTAGTAGCGCGATTGTCTCTGGCACGGAAGCAGTCGAGAAAACAAGCCATGGCTCTACAAACTGATAAATCGATAACTCTGAGCACAGATCTGCACATGAGACTTAGGTTCCGCTTCATCAACAAGCGTCTCATATCATTTGATTTCTTGAAGGGCGAAAGAGTGACCGATGAAACGATCGGGGAGACGATTTTCCCGAGAAACACGATGAAAATGTGAGAGAAAAAGAATGTCGTTTTTTTGAAATTTGAAACGAAAGGGTGCGAGGGAACAAATCAGGTGTGTGCGGGTCTTCCTGATCACTATATTTTTTTTTTTTCAAAATAGCCCATACGGACCAAAAAGCCCAAGAGACTTCAAGTTATCCAATAAGAATGTTTTTTTTTGGTTTCCCACTCAAAAGAATAAATAAATTAAATTAATATAGTTAACCAAAAAACAAAATAGGGCAAGGGAAGAAGGCGGAGAGCAAACCGGAACTCATCACAGAGCGCCTCTTCTAAGCTCACATTGAGACACAAGCCGCCGCAGTCTCTGCTCATTAGTAACGAGAGACATATAAATCGTAGAAGCGTGGGGGAAGAAAATTCCAATCCTCAAACTATGGGGAAGAAGAGTTTCAGGCCTCAAAAAGAAGGGGGGGAGAAGGTTCCCAAGTCTAAAAATCCGGGACTTTCTCCTCTCCCCCTAGCCGCTACGACTTGGGCCATCAGGTTCATTGAGGATTTTCGCAACTCCGGGAAGGATTGTGAGTTAGCTCTTTGATTTCTTTGCCTTTGTTTTAGTTATTATCTACTTGCAATAAGTTATTGTTGTTACCTTGGGTGATTCTATTCGGAATGGTCTGTTTTTGTTTTATTTGAATGCAAATTTGTGTTGGCTTCTCTTGTGTAGCTCAAGTTATTGAGCAGAATCTTACAAATAGCCAACGTGGCATAATTCATCAGGTGTGCCGACTGCAGGGTCTCGGATCAAAAAGTCACGGGTAAGTGTCACAACTTAATGCACTTTCGTTTGGCGTTTAGGGGATATGTAAATTTGGATTGCTACTGCTTGAGAGCTCTAGTTTCTGATTCTCTTGGATTTTGTGTAGGAAAGGGGATGAAAGGCGTCTTTCTATTTTCATAAAAGACGAGAAAAAAGATGCCAGTGGACAGAATAAAGGAACCCCCATAGCAAAGAAGAAATCAGCTGAAGTGAAGAAATCTGTCTCATTTCCACCAGAGACAAAAGCTGTTCTGCCGAGTTATTTACTCGCTATCCACCTTGTGACAGCGATAATACAGCGATATCATTGGGCTTATATACTGGAAACTTCATCAGTAAACATAAAGATGACTTCTTCCTCAAACCTCAGTTGAAAAAAGATGATATTAAAATGAAAGTGGCTAGATTGGCTGTGGCAGCAGATAAACGTTGTCGAGAGGTTAGCAGTTAATGTATTTTCAAATTCTTGTGATAGTCTCTTTAGATAGTCCAGTTTCAGATGGTACAAAGCATGCACTGGTGAGTAAAAAGAAATATCCTTGCGTTTAAATGGTGTTACAGATCTTTGAAGCTACGAGCAAAGCTTCCCACCGCATCCTTCGCGATGCCATTGTGTCTGCAGTGGAATCCAATCAGGTTATATAGGTCTTTAGCTATGTTATTTGTTCTTCTATATCAGCATTCAGGATGCAAATTACAAAGTTGTGATTCCTGTGGAGGTATCCACTGATTTTGAAAGAGTCTTTGTTTATTCTTATTCTAAATGCAGGTTGTTCTAATTGCTGGTGAAACTGGTTGTGGGAAAAGCGACTCAGGTGCATCTTTCCTCTTGTTATTTGTAGTTCACTAGACTCGAACAGCAACTTTTTTCACTATTGCTCTTTATTCTGGATTGTTGTCTGCTGGTGGAGGCAAGTATAGTTATGCATGTCCAAAGCTGCAGAGTATTTATGCATTGTTAGAAAAGGAATGGTGTGGTGTCATGGTATAACGGTTTGGTGTGCTTGTATCTGGTGTTGCTATTATCATATCACTTAATATATTAATCATATTTTGTTTCAAATAGTACTTTCGTTTTTCTTCAGTTGTGAGGTTTCTCAGGTTCCTCAGTTTGTTGATGTTTTAGGTGCCTCAATATCTTCTAGATCATATGTGGAGTAAGCAGGAAGCTTGCAAAATCATTTGCACCCAACCACGTCGTATTTCAGCTATTTCAGGTTAGTATCTGTCTGTTTCAACTCTTGGGGAAGTTTTCATCTTTGTAACTCAAATGCATTCCATATAAGCTGCTAACTCCTTGTTTAATGCTTTCTTTTTATATTTTGAAGTTTCTGAGCGAATATCTTGGGAAAGAGGTGAAAATATAGGGGAAAACGTCGGCTACAAGGTAATGGTCTTTGTTGATTGACATACTTATCAATATGATAGACACACTAGTTCTCAGGGCTACAGGAATTTAATCTTCTCTCAATATATTATTGACTTTATGACACAAATCTAGGTGCGGCTGGAAAGCAATGGTGGAAGATGGTCATCAGTTATTTTCTGCACGAATGGCATTCTGTTGAGGGTGCTTGTAGGCAAAGGCATTAACAGTTGTGTTCCTGATATAACTCACATTATTGTGGTAATACATTCTTGTTTCATTCATTATGTGTTTATTAAGTATGCTTTTCCATTCACTATGTGGCCTGGTTCCACTGGCAGGAGTAAAATTTTAATTGAAAGCCAAATCAACATTAAATTTTTAACAATCATTTTTATCTGCCATCTTGTTATTGTTGGTTATCGTAGGCTCTCTTCTTGGTGCCCATCGGTTGTAAATAGATTTTTGTAATTGTATATATTGGCCATTGACCTGTATGTCACTTTGTAGGATGAAATCCATGAAAGGACTGCTACTCTGATTTCATGTTGGCAATTTTAAGGTACATTCTCTAGCCTTCTTGATCACTGATGTGCTCAGATTTTCGAAGCAAACCAAAAAGTCAAATCGATATGACAAAAAAACTGATCATACGGCTTTTGTTTAATTGGTGTCGCACTATAATTTAGTTGCAAAAGCTTCTATAGTTGTACACTTGTATTTGAATTCTTTCTTTGAAGCTAATTGATGAGACGATAACTATCAGGGGATATTTTCTTATTCTTTGGGTGAAAGGCAGAACTCAGATAAATTTGTAATGATGTTTGTATATTTGCAGGGACTTGCTTCCTTCTAATCCTCATCTCCGACTGGTTAGTTATGTTATGATGCTCTCTTTTTTTCCATTGCTATGATACATGTACAATATAAGAATATAAATTTTCTGTGAAACAGATTCTAATGAGTGCAACTCTTGATGCTAAGAGGTTTTCTGAATATTTCGGAGGTTGCCAGTTGTCCGAAGTGCCTGGATTCACTATCCAGTTAATTCCTCTCTCTCTCTCTATAATCTGCCTCGTTATCTCATTGTGTTGGAAAAAATATTTTTGCCTCTGTATCCACAGGTGAGAACCTTTTTCTGAAGATGGCGCTCTCTGTCCTGAAATCAGACGAGAATAATCATATACTTTCTCTTGGGACTCGACCATACCAGGTGGCAAGCGTGATTTTAACGAAGAAGAAAAAGTTGCTTTAGATGAAGCAATCGACTTGGCATGGAAAAAATGATGAGTTTGATGTCTCCTAGATCTAGTTTCTTCTGAAGAATGTCATGAGGCTTACAATTATCAGAAATCAACGACCGGGCTAACACCACTTATGGTCTTTGCTGGAAAGGGCAGGGTTAGCGAGGTCTGCAAGCTCCTCTCATTTGGCGTGACTATAAACTGGAGTCCAAAGAAGGTATAACAGCATTAGAATTGGCTGAAAAAGAGAATCAGCTTGAAACTGCTCAAATAATCCAAGGAACATAGAGAAAAATATCCAGTCCAAATCACAGCAAGCAAAAAAACTTGCTTAATAATTATATGCGGAAAATCAACCAGATGCAGTAGATGTGGGTCTTATTGTGAACTTAATGAAGAAAATATGTGTCGATTCAGAAGAAGGTGCCATTCTTGTTTTTTCTACCTGGGTGGGAGGAAATAGTTCAGACAAAAGAGAAATTGCTTGTTGATCCTCTTTTTTCAAAGAGATTCAGCATTATATGTCTTCACTCAAAGGTTCCAGCAGCGGAACAGAAGAAAGTTTTAATCACACTCGTCCAGGTTGTCGTAAAATTGTGCTTTCAACAAATATTGCTGAATCAGCAATTACTATCGAAGATGTGGTTTTTGTGATAGATAGTGGTCGGATGAAGGAAAAGAGTTATGATCCTTATAATGATGTGTCAACGCCCAATCTTCTTGGGTTTCAAAAGCAAATGCAAAACAGCGGGAGGGTCGAGCAGGCCGTTGCCAACCTGGTATCTGTTATCATCTATATTCTAAACTTCGGGCCTCTTTGCCTGAATTTAGAGTTCAGAAGTTAGGAGGATGCCAGTAGATGAACTCTGCTTGCAGGTGCTGTTCTTTCTAACGTAGATTTTTCTATGACGTTTAATGTCGTTTGTGCATGGTAGCATCCTGTTTGAGACTTCATGCATGCTTGATTTTTTACTGATGTCCTTTAATAATATGTACAGGGTTAAGATGTTGGATCCGAGTTGCAATGTAAATGTGTTCCTTCAGAAATTGATGGACCCACCTGTTGCTCAAAGTATTGCAAATGCCTTAACTATCCTTCAAGACATTGGAGCGTTGACACCTCAAGAAGAGCTGACAGAACTTGGACATAAATTTGGTCAGCTTCCAGTGCATCCTCGGATTAGCAAGAGGCTTGATTTGGCCATATTATGTAACTGTTTGGATCCAGCACGTATGCTGGCATGTGCAGCCGACACCGGGATCCGTTTATCATGCCCTTGTTGGCAGGTGAAAAACAGAAAGCTGCTGCTGCAAACATGAACTTGCATCTCTTTATGGAGACCACAGTGATCATCTTTGCGATTGTTGCAGCTTTTCAGTGCTGGGAAAATGCAAACGAAAGTGGTCGAGATAATGAGTTTTGTTCTAAGTACTTCCTCTCCCCATTTGCCATGAGATGCTTGATAGTTCTCGTCTCGAGCTTCAGGGGAACTTAGGAAGACATGGGGTCATCCTAGCAGCTCAAACTGTAGCCTGAATGCTCATGACCGGGTATTCTCCGTGCTGTTGTAGCAGTAGGATTGTACCCTATGTTTGGAAAGAATATACTTACTTTTTTAATACCCAGAGAAGTCTCTAGTAGAGACTATTACGGACCAAAGTTCGTGTGCTCTCGCTAAATAAAGTCAACATGTCCTCTAGCAAGTATGATGACACTTAATGGGTATTTTGATGAGATCACTCAAGGAGATCAGGATCTGCACTAGAAGCTGCTCTTCTTCCCACTATACCTTTGTTACTGTTTTCCAAGAGATTGCTGTGTCTCCTACACAGAGCTATGATGCTAACACGATGGTGGCGATGAGGAAGACCATCGAACTAGAAAATATAGGAGACGCCTTAATGGACATAGATAAAGCAGGGGAATCAGGCCTGAAGACAAAATTATGCTTGTGCCGGATAATTCAGTGAAAGTAGGTAGTCGATAGGTGGCTGCCTTTCAAGGTTCAGCTTTTGAAATTGCTCAAATGTACATCTTAAATGAGAGACTAATGGCGTCCATTTTGTTCAAAGTACATGTAGGTTATATCCCTCACGATTGAAGATATTCATTCTTTTATTTTTGCTAATTAGCATCTTTTCAGCATCTCATTTACATTTTGTAGGTGAAACATCAAATAAAGGCACGCCTCATCTCTAAGCTTCTATGTATGCAATTAGCTTCCATTCTCTCATATGATGGCGTCACACAACTATTCTGTTAAAACTGCGGCTACAAAACCTGTTGCTTCAGTGGTAGATCTGTGATTCTCAAGAGATGACATACTTTCCGCTAGGCCCAGTGAGATTCAGGAGCATGATCCGAACACTACTCCAGTGGGGTTAATATAGTCCAGCCAACCGTCGGGTTTGGTTAATATGGAAGAGAGCTTGCCATCCACTCTAAGCTAATGAGAGTGAGGAAACTGAGCCAAACACTGCTCTGATGGAAGCTATTTCAGTGAACTCTGCCAATAAAAAGAAAAGATGCAGTCAAGTACGAGAAATTTTCAAGTCAATCAACTGCTTTGATGGTTGAGAAACATTGAAAAGAACTTGAGAACATGAAAGACAACCTACAAATCTATTTAATAATAAGAATGAGCAAACAATGCCCAGAATCAGCTGCTTGAATTTGGATACGGTGAACCTGGAAGAGAAGAAGCGCTACAGTCTGGTTGACGTGGGAGAAATCTCTGCGAAAACAGAGCTCAACCCAGCCAAAGTTGTTGGTTTAGAAAACATGGAAGATAACCCGCTTTCTGATCTAGCTAATAGGAATGTGCAAAAAGAGCCCAAGTCAGTCAACAACTTGGATTTGAAGAACATGAAAAACAACACGCTGTAATACAGTCTGGCTAATGGGAATGAGAAGTAGATAGCACTATACACACTTGGAATCTGCTTCATTGGTAAGCAAAACAAAAAGCAGTCAAAGGTCCGAAAAGTCTTAGTCAGTCAACCACATGGATTTGAGGAACGTGGAAGAGAGCATGAAAAAAATAACATGCCTTCTGATCTGGGTAATGGGAATGAGCGAACCAGACCCCTGCGCTGCTCTGTTGGAAATCTTCAATGACTAAGCGATCAAAAAAAGGGCCTTCTAAGTCCAAAAGGCACAAGTTAGTCAACAA
>CM051363.1:2276523-2316523 GCA_028015245.1 Cardamine occulta
TGTACAGATAATGAAGACGCAGTGCTAGTGACGGGCGAGTACGAGGATCCAAGAACACTGTCGGTACTTGCAATGCCCATTTCTGATAACAAGTTGCTCATTGCTGCTAACGTATATGCTAGACAAGTATCATTACTAAGCTGCACAATCAACAAACGTATTAAATACCTTAAATGCATTAAAGCCTGCTTGAACAACAGTATCTTCAAACAACATAAGCTGTTAATGTTGCTCATCTGATTGCACATTGAAGCCAAACGAGATAAATGTGATCCTTCTAGCATATATCGAACACACAAATTTCATATCTGATAAGACTGCACTACCCCCTCGGACACCCAAAATTCAGTATGATGTTATGTATTCCTTTCAACAGCGTTATAACTGTAAAATATTTCTGATACTTCTAGATGCGGGAGTATATTAAGAGACAATGCAATAACTTCAAATTCTAAATACAACTGGTCTCAAGAGTCCTGAATCGCTTCGTAGAACTTGGTGATATAAGAATAGAAGAAACTAGCTCAAGGTTCAGCTAAAGGAAACTTTCATACTTATAACAACACGTCCTGCAGGAATTTATCACATACACTACTTTCTTCAAAATACACTATAAACAGAGCTAACAGCGGATGAATAAAGTGAGAATATACCTGCTGCGATACACGCACGGCTTCTGTTAAAACCTGTGGTTGAGGAGAAACCATACTATGAGCAAACCAAACAATGATATTTTATGTGTAAAGTTAAGTTAAGATGGCAAGTCCAATAATCACTCAATTCACAGAGAGTGAAGTGAAGATTGATGTTGAATCTTTGTTTACCAAAAAAATGCTCACAAGTGTTTTGAAAGATACACCAAGGCTAAGAGACCATTCAAAAAAAGAGAACCTTCAAGCAAAAACTTTGCACTAGTTCGGTTCTACCTCAAAGACATCACTGCTTGTATGGGGAATTTTTTAACTTTTGTAAAGTAAAATTTGTAAATACACAGAAGTATGATCTTAGCCCATTATGATTTTAAGTATTCTATCAAGGTGAAGAATAATGGGAAGTTAACACACTCAAGATACATTACAAATATGCATCACTTGTTATTAGCCTCAAACTCTTCACTGTACAATTTGGTTCATCCAAGGAGGAATTTAAAGGCCAGAAACCATTATTTAGCAATAGATGCTATCAGGAGATTAGTGCTTACCTCTAGAGCCAAATTAGGATGCCCAAAGCGGAAATGCATCATTCCCAAACATAGCAAAGCAATCTCATACCTTCCATACATGCTGCAACCAGTTGAAGGAGGAACAAGGTCGAATCCCTCAGTCCCTGCACTTTAAGGCAATGGATCATGGATGAGCTCATGTTTGAAACTAAGATCCTAGTGCCAAATATCTAACAGGAAAAACACAACCGGATATTTGCAGGAGTCGCATGCAAGCGATAAAAGCTTTCAGCAGTAATATTACTATTATCATAAATTTTTAGAAAATGGAGGGAAACAGCAAAAAAGTACAGATTACCTGTAATCAAAATAACGGAGGAGATTATCCAAAGCAGCAAAATAGTCATCGCTGTGAAGTTTATTCAAATAACGCATAAAAAGTGAACCTGCATCATTGCATGCCATAAATAACATGTAAGAATATCAAAGCAATCAAAGAATGATTAACTTCTCTGCAAAGTAAAATACAAAGGAAGTAAGACATTACACGATGCAATTCAGGGGCTAAATTCTGAAGCTGCTCAAGGAAACTTTCGATCGAACTTGAAGAGAATGAACTTGAACTTCCATGGCTGACATCAAATTAAAAGGAGATGAAAGTTTAAAAGCTAGCAATACTTTTTGACAGAAATATATCAGAAAGTAAGGAAATAGAGGCCTTACATTTCAATTGCATCAGCCTGTTCCATTAAAAAGCCTTGTATCTGCAAATTTGTCTGAAGGAATAACGAATCATCCACCAGAGTATCCTCAAGTGTACTTGATGAGGCACAAGCAACTGCAGTAGCCTCAGTACTTTTCTTGCTGGTTCTTGATGTCTCCTTCCTAGTATCTAGCAAACCTGCATGTTTCATTTGTTCTGTGCATTATTACAACGTTGACAGCCTTACAAAACAAGTGAGTGCCAAAAAATAAGAACGAAACAGAGAAAAAAACAAGACGAAATTAATCTAACTAGAGTATATCATTTCTGTATTACAGAAGGGGAAAAATGTCTTCAGAAGCCCATCTCTCAAAAACAAAAAAATCTAAGTAAGTTTCAAACAAACACTTCAAAAGTCTTCGGATAAAAACGTGATACAGGTTGAACTTTGATCCTAGTACTGATGCTAATGCATCAGCAAAAACATATACAAGGAAAGTAGCATCTAAATCGCAGCCTGATCACGAATATAAAACTCTATGTCCTCAAGATTTTCCAGCACCTGAGACTCTGAGAAACTCTAAACCTTCTTTGAGCATAAACGCGTGAATACTAGTTGAGATACCTTCTGTCACTTTGAAAAGTGCTTCCGCCGTATGAAGGTGAAAAGGAACACTTCCCTAGCATTTTTATGAAGCTCTAGTT
Source organism: Cardamine occulta (assembly GCA_028015245.1). Classification (NCBI taxonomy): domain Eukaryota; kingdom Viridiplantae; phylum Streptophyta; class Magnoliopsida; order Brassicales; family Brassicaceae; genus Cardamine; species Cardamine occulta. Next base: position 2,279,094 of record CM051363.1, read on the forward strand.
CTTCAGTTGCTTTATCCATTGCATAATTCTCCATGTCCATCTGATCGTATTGTGTAAATGACCCTAGCTTATTATTAGATGCATCAGACCGAGTAGAGCTTGAATGGGCTTCTTTGCAGTAGACTTCAATGCTTGAAAAAAGATGACAAACTCCCTGCACACAATTAACATATCAATGAAATGGATGGTTCTTTCAAACATCAACTTTTGTGTTTCTGGAACGTAAAGACGGTTGACGGAAAATGACAGAGCGCAGTGCTGTATAGCAGATTCTTACTCTATTTTTAACAAGAGAAATGGATATCCAAACATAGGAAAAGGAAGGGCAATCAAGCGATTCACTATATTCCTTCAGAACATTACAGCTAGAAATTACACTTCAACCAGGTCTGTCAGAGTTCGGCCATCAGATCTCATATTTTAAAGCACTTCTAATTTGTAAATGGGTCTGCATTTAAAACCTGGCCTAGACAGGTACTTCATCTTAGTGGGTGAACAAACAAAAGAAACGTCAGATAGATATTTTAGACATACAATAAAGTGAGCTAACGTTTAAGCTATGAAATCGGAGTCCTTGAAGCAAAGCATCAAACTAAAAACCAAACACTTCCTTTAGGATCTTAGGTTGAATAGCAGTACTATTATTCAGTTTCAAGATACAACAAGAATAACAAAAAACGTAAAAAAGCACAATACCTCAAACGATAAAAGGTTAAATGCCAAAATGCAACGACGAACAAACATTCCCAAGTTGCTGTTTGGATCCAAAATAATCTGATCATCTTGCACAACCCCTGAATCAAGGCTCCCAAGTATTCCTACATACAAAGAAATGATAACTAATAAGATTCAAGCATCATGGAAAAAAAAAAGAAAAAAGACCATAAGCAATCTAGAAGCTTACCTCGCATGTCATTAAAGAAATTCAATAGATCATCTGGTGAAGCCAGAGAGGAGAATCTATTAATTAAATGGTCAGTTAGCCACGCACCCATGTCTTCACCAACTTCCCTCAACTGGTTGATGAGCCCTTCCAACTTCGGCTCAAATATATCATCGCAAGACTGCAGCATAAATATCGACTTCCTCAGGGAAAAATACAGTTAACACACAAAACCAACGAATGCACACTCACTCATGAAATCAATATAAGTTACAAGATGTGACAGGAAACTCACAAGTAGGAATTAAAAGACATTGTTGAATTAAACCTCCAAACAAGCAGAAAGCTATGAGAGAACGCAAATGAAGATAATCCAAAGAGTGAATAATGCAAAAAAAAAAAAAAAAAAAATAATGCAAACCTTAGTGATAGAGAGCAAGTAGAGGCCAAGGCGGTTGTGCTGAGAAACGGAAGAGAAAGGGAAGGGAAGAGACATCTGAGCTGAGGGAGCGTATATCTGAAGGAGAATGCAAACGGAGATCTTGTGTGGAGTTACTGCAAAAGCACCGGCTGTTCTCGTTAATCCGGCCATATCTCTCCGTCGCTGCCGCCCCTCTCAATTTGAATTCACAATGGAGCTCAATCCTCTCGCCGGATATTTCCTTCGACAAGCAGCCGGGGTTAGGGCACTTTTGAGGATTTATTTTGAAATTTTTGGCTAATGAGTCACCGGGAAAGTGAGTACTACTGCTTTGAAAAATAAGAACCCAAAAAAAAAAAAAAAATCTCACGTTTATTCACAACCGGTTGACAATCGAATGGTACAGACGGCAGTCCGGTTAGAGTATCTGGACCTAGGGATGTTGTCACAGATTACTCGGCCCGTTTAAAGCCGGCCCGTTAATTTGTCTTTTATATGTTTAAAAATATTTAATCTACAGCTAGATAATTTAGTCATCGGGGGTGTAGCTCAGATGGTAGAGCGCTCGCTTAGCATGCATGAGGCAGGGATCGATACCCTTCATCTCCAAATTATTCCTATTGACTCGAAGCAGCCATTCTTGAAAATTTTACAAAGTTGTTTTAAGATCAGTGGAGATTGCATTTTCAACTCTTAATCTCTCTACAATCCGTTTCTTGCCTAAAATTAAAAACCAATGGAGTCACCATCAACTCCCCACATTTGCTGCAATTGATCGTTCAACTCAACGAAAAGCTGTCGACGATACGAAAACCGGCGTGAAAGGTTGAGTCGACGCCGGAATCTCGGCGATTCCGGCTATATTCCTTGCACATCCAGTTACTTTAACAAGCCCAAAGCCACCTTCTTCTTCCTCAGGATCATCGCAGTTCACGATCCCCACAATCGATCTCAAAGGAGGAGGTACTGACTCGATCACGCGGCGGAACTTGGCGGATAAGATCGGAGGCGCGGCGCAGAAATGGGGATTCTTCCAGGTGATCAATCACGGAATCCCTCTCGATGTGTTGGAGAGGATGAAAGAAGGGGTTCGTGGGTTTCACGAGCAAGACACAGAAGTCAAGAAAGGGTTTTACTCTAGAGATCCAGCTAGTAAGATGGTATATAGCAGTAATTTCGATCTGTTTAGCTCTCCGGCGGCGAATTGGAGAGATACACTCGGTTGTTATACAGCACCAGATCCTCCGACATCGGACGACTTGCCCGCCGTTTGTGGGTAAGATTCCATATTTGATATAATTCAATCTAAAATCAAATAGTAATGGTCAAAAGTTCCATTAGTACATAAAAAAAAATACCTAGGATTTCATGAATCTGAATCTGACTAAATTCATAAGAATTCAACAAATGAAAAAGTTGTCTCTCATGTTTTTTCGGTGGTAAATTTTTACAGGGAGATAATGATTAAGTACTCAAAGGAAGTGATGAAATTGGGTAAATTGCTTTTTGAGTTACTCTCAGAAGCTCTAGGGCTAAACTCTAATTACCTCAAGGACATGGATTGCACCAATTCCTTACTGTTACTCGGCCATTATTACCCGCCATGTCCCCAACCCGATCTTACTTTGGGCTTAACCAAACACTCGGACAATTCTTTCCTCACTCTTCTTCTTCAAGACCATATTGGAGGGCTTCAAGTTCTTCATGATCAATACTGGGTTGATGTTCCTCCTGTTCCCGGAGCTCTTGTTGTTAACGTTGGAGATCTTCTTCAGGTTAACTAACTAACTAAACCTTTTTGGTTTTTGAACAGTGGTTTAATCTATGGACTGAAGTCGAATCTGACATTGATTATCTTATTTGGGCATTAATGTGCAGCTTATAACAAACGACAAGTTCATAAGCGTGGAGCATAGGGTTTTGGCGAATGGAGCTGGACCGAGAATTTCAGTAGCGTGTTTCTTTAGTTCGTATTTGATGGCGAATCCTCGAGTTTATGGACCCATCAAAGAACTTCTGTCCGAACAAAACCTTCCCAAATATAGAGATACCACCATTACTGAGTATTCAAAGTTCTACAGATCCAAAGGATTCGATGGTAACTCTGGATTACTCTATCTCAAGATCTGAGAATGTCATTTGTCTAATAAAAATGCTTGGTACTTTGATTTTCTCTGTAATAACATCTTGTTAAATAAGACTGTATTAAAGCCACTGGGGTAGAACTGTCACAATGAGCCGTTGTTTTTTTTTCTCTACCACTAGCCACCGAGGCAGGAAACTGCATGTTTTGACTTAAGCCACTTTCTAGCGTAAGGTACCATGTTTAAATTAAGATGTATTTAATCTCAAGCTAAAATGCAACCTAGCCCATCTTATCATGGACGAAACACTATGAGAATGTCATTTGTCTAGTAACAAATTCTTGGGATTTGATTTTGGGCTGCTCTTTTTTCATGACGCAGCAACAAAAAAAAATAGCACACTTTTTCTCTTATTTCTTTCTGTAGTGTTGCTGAAGCCCATTCAAGTGGTCGCTGTACACTGCTTGCTGACTGCAGTTACATCGGACAAAATCATTAGTAGACTGAACTGTTTTTTTTTTGAGGCGATCTGTAATCCGTTGCAATTCTAGTTTATTTCTTTAAAAAATAGGACTACAATTGGTCTGCAGTGATTTTTCTTTGTTTTTTCATGTCTGTATTATAAAAAAAAATAGTTTAATTTGCAGATGGTTTTGTGCATCCCAACCGCTTCATCCATTTAAACCCTGTATAGCAACGTGGCGTTGAGTTTCTCTCCGCTGTTTGTATTTTTTGGTCGCCAGGTGTCTCCACGAAAAGAACAAGGTCTTTCTATTAAATAATAGAAAATAACTTTGTTTCGTAAAAAGTAACACTGTTAAAACCAGTGGGGCATGAACAGTAACAACTCACGAGCCGTTGTCTTCTTCTACCAACCTAATCCTCATTAATAATTGTTTTGGTGTGCAGCTGTTGTTCCTACCTTCAAACACGAGAAAAACATTTCATACGTATTTCTTTTGCGGGTGATGTTATATATGATTGTCTCGGATTGTTCTGTTTTACGAGAAAGAAAAACGATGGACCCGACAAAGATTGCTTCCTTCGATCGTGCCGGTGAGCTTAAAGCTTTCGATGAAATGAAGACAGGTGTGAAAGGACTCGTCGACGCCGGAATTTCAAAGATTCCAGGCATCTTCCATCACTCATCTGTCGAATTAGCAAACTCTAAACCACTTCCCTCAGACTTGCAACATCTCAAGACCATCCCAACCATAGATCTGGGAGGACGAGTTTTTGAAGACATGATTAAGCGCAAGAACGCGATTGAAGGGATTAAAGACGCAGCTGGGAAGTGGGGTTTCTTCCAGGTGGTCAACCATGGAGTTTCACCGGATCTTCTCGACAAGATGAAAGATGGAGTTCGTGGGTTTCACGAGCAATCCCCTCAAGTGAGGAAAGAATTCTACAGCCGTGATTTCAACAGAAATTTTATGTATCTAAGTAATTTCGATCTCTACACTGCTCCAGCTGCAAATTGGAGAGACAGTTTCTATTGTAACATGGCTCCAGATCCTCCGAAACCACAGGATCTGCCAGAGATTTGTAGGTATGACTCCATTGCTTTAACTTGAGTTGATGTGTAATCTCTGTTCATATGGTGAATGGTTTCAGGGATGTTATGATGGAATACTCGAAGCAAGTGGTGAATTTGGGAGAATTTCTCTTTGAGCTTTTATCAGAAGCACTAGGGTTGAAACCTAATCACCTCAAGGACATGGATTGCTTAAAGGGTTTGCGCATGCTTTGCCATTATTTCCCACCGTGTCCAGAGCCTGACCTAACTTTTGGCACAAGTCAGCACTCCGACAGCTCTTTTCTTACCATCCTTCTTCCAGATCAGATTGAAGGGCTTCAGGTTCGTCGTGAAGGGTACTGGTTCGATGTTCCTCATGTTCCCGGCGCTCTCATCATCAACATCGGAGATCTTTTACAGGCAAGTTTGCGCAATCAATGCATGTTTGCTCTGTATTGCATAAGTTTCTGGAATAATGCTACATTTGTTTAAGCATTCTTGGTTCAAAGGTTTTTTTTTTTGTTTGGATGCAGCTAATAACAAACGACAAGTTCATCAGTTTAGAGCATAGGGTATTGGCGAACAGAGCTACAAGAGCTCGAGTCTCCGTCGCATGTTTCTTCACCACCCACGTAAAACCGAATCCTAGAGTTTACGGACCCATTAGAGAGCTTGTGTCTGAAGATAACCCTCCAAAGTACAGAGAGACCACCATTAGAGACTTCGCTACTTACTGCAATGAAAAAGGACTAGGCGGAACTCCTGCTTTGCTCCATTTCAAAATATGAAACATTGTGGCTACTTTCTCATACATATACGGATGATATGTAATATGCAGGAGATGAGTGAACCAAATGTGGATTTTATGGATTAGAGATCGTTTTATGGGGTTGGTCCAAATAAAGTGTGAAGCTTTTTGCTTAATCATCAATAAATCATAAGGTTACTTTTGTTAGGTAATTCGATTAGGAATAGGAACTCTAGTTCAGGAGTTCTAATAGAAATAGGAGTTGGCTATTTCTAATAGAAGTAGGAGATGTCTATTCCTATATTAAGCTATGTTGAGAGGTGTTCAACAAGCAGAAAATAAAGTTTTAGTTTTGAGCAGTTTCTAAAATCAATAAAAGATAATACGTTATTTTACATAGTTATTTGTTCGGTGTTACGGATCATACGATTACATTTGGTATCAGAGCTTTGTGTTTAATCTAACGACCTAAAGTAACACAAGACCAAAGACATGGAGGGAGCCATCGTCGCAGCACCACAGGAGAAGGAACCCAAGATCACGTCAGTTCAATGCCCAATGCTCACCGCCACTAACTACACCGTATGGCGATGAGAATGAAGGTTACATTGAGAGTTCATAAAGTTTGGGAGGCGGTAGAACCAGGCACAACGGATGCAGATAAGAATGTCATCTCAATGGCCTTGCTCTTCCAATCCATCCCGGAAAACTTAATCTTACAGATTGGCGAGTTAGAGGAGTTTCAAGCTATGTGGGAAGCAATAAAATCTCGATACTTGGGAGCAGACCGAGTACGGGAAGCAAGACTTCAAACTCTTGCCTCAGATTCGATCGTTTGACCATGAGTGAAACCGAAAAGATTGATGATTTTGCAGGGAGGATCTCGATCTTAGCCTCTAGATCAGCAGCTCTAGGACAAAACATCGAAGAACATAAGCTTGTGAAGAAATTCTTGAATAGCTTACCAAGAAACAAGTTTATTCACATCGTTGCTTCATTAGAGCAAGTTTTAGATCTCAAGACAGTTGGTTTTGAAGACATAATTGGTAGGTTAAAAGCCTATGAAGAAAGGATAGGAGAAGAGGATCAAAGAGTTGATCAGAACAAACTCTTATTCAATGCCTCTTACGAGCAAGCTTCAAGAAGCGGTTTTAATGGCCGAGGTAGAGGCCGAGGAAACCGTGGAAGGGATCGTGGAAGAGGACGTTTTAACGCACATCAAAGAGACAACAATGATCAGAATCAAGACAAAGACAAACAGAAGAAGGATCGATCATATGTTACTTGTTGGCGTTGCGACAAGAAGGGGCACTTCGCTAACATGTGTCCGGAAAAGGGCAGAAATAATCAAGAAACAAACCTAGCAAAAACAGAGGAGGCTGATGCAGCTCTGTACATGCACGAGATGATATTTTTGAATGAGCAAAAAATATTTCCAAAGAAATACGAAGAGGAAGAAGCAAGTAAGCTAAGTACTTGGTACTTGGATAATGGTGCGAGTAACCACATGACGGGAAAAAGATCTTATTTTTCAGAGCTAAACGAAAATATAAGAGGCAAAGTCAAGTTTGGAGATGAGTCATGTGTAGATATCAAAGGAAAAGGATCAATAATAGTTCAAGCAAAAACTGGAGAACAAACAATAATCAATGATATCTATTGGATTCCGGACCTTAAAAGCAATATAATCAGCCTAGGACAAGCTACAGGCGGGGTGCGATGTAAGACTGAAAGCATCTAACTCACCATTCAAGATTCCGAGGGAACCCTGCTCATGAAGGTACCTCGAGCCCCTAACCGAATGTACAAAATACTACTCACAATAGGAGTTCCGGAGAATCTGCTCACCAAACTTCATGATGAAACCTAGCGATGGCATGTAAGACTATGACATGTTAATTTTAAAACAATGTCAATAATGTCCAAGAAGAAGTTAGCTCATGGGTTACCCAACTTCGAAGATGAGAAAAGAATATGCGAATGCTGCCTTGTAGGAAAACAAACTCGACAACCATTCCCACAAGCAACAAAATTCAGAACAAAACAGAAGTTAGAATTAATTTACGGTGACTTGTGTGGCCCCATCACACCATCAACCACAGCAAGAAATCGATACATATTTGTATTGATTGATGATTTCTCAAGATACATGTTGACTATCTTGTTGAAGGAGAAGAGTGAAGCTTTCGAAAAATTCAAGAAATTCAAAAGCTTGGTGGAAAGTGAAACGGGGGAGAAGATCAAAATGTTTCAAACCGATAGGGGAGGAAAGTTTACCTTTATCGATTTTCAAACATTTTGTGAAGACAATGGCATCTCAAGACAACTCACAGCCCCTTATACACCTCAACAAAATTGTGGTCGAAAGGCTGATCGTACTTTACTTGATATGACAAGGAGCATGTTGAAAATAATGGGAATGCCAAATCACCTATGGGGAGAAGCAGTAAGACACGTCACCTACTTGATCAATAGGGTGACCACAAAAACATTGAATGATCAAACGCCATACGAGTCATTCTAAGGAAACAAACCGAACCTGGATCACCTTAGAATCTTTGGTTGCAAGGCATATGCAAGAGTAGAAGCGATCAATTTAAAAAAATTGGATGATCGATCTAGACCTCTTGTATATCTCGGAACAGAACCAAGTAGAAAAGCTTATCGACTTTACAATCCTTCCACCAATAAAATTTATGTAAGTTGAGATATAGTTTTTAATGAATCAAGTAGCTGGGAATGGAGTAAGCCACGTGATGATGATCAAAGTGTGCAGCCTGGATTGTTCACAATGGTATGGAGAGAAACCATAGATGATGGAACCAATGAAGAAGGAACCAGCTCTGTTTTGAGCTCTGTTTCAAACAAAGATTCACGAACACTAAAGGCCCGAAGAAGTTTCACAAGACTCGATCACGAAAACAATCCGGGTTTAAGGAGATCAAATCGTGAAACAAGCAGACCCAAATACCTTGAGGATTACGTTTTGCTGGCGGATATACTTGGTGAAGAATTGTTGCTTAGTATTGATGGAGAACCAAGCACATATCAAGAAGCTGAAGGCTCAAAAGAATGGATGGATGCAGCATAATCTGAGATAGAATCAATTAATAAAAACAAGACTTGGAAGCTAGTTGACATACCATCCAACTGAAGCCTATAAGACTTAAATGGATCTTCAAAATCAAGAAAAATTCAGATGGAAGCATCAACAAGTATAAAGCTCGCCTTGTAGCAAATGGATATATTCAAAAACATGGAATTGATTACGATGAGGTGTTTGCACCTGTAGCTCGGTTAGAAACCATTCGTTTTCTCTCATCTCTAGCTGCAACAGGAGGCTGGAAAATACACCACCTTGATGTCAAGACTGCATTTCTACATGGCGAATTAAAAGAAACAGTTTATGTACATCAACCGGATGGTTTCATGAAAGAAGGAGAAGAAAGCAAAGTTTACAAACTTTACAAGGCGCTATACGGGCTGAAACAAGCTCCGAGAGCTTGGAATACAAAGCTAGATCAGATTCTGCGAGGAATGAATTTCAAAAAATGCTCTAAGGAACAAGCAGTGTACCAAAAAACAGAGCATGATCAAGATCTAATAGTAGCCGTGTATGTTGACGATTTATTCGTCATGGGAATGACATTGAAGGTCATACTAGACTTCAAGAAAGGAATGGCTAGCGAATTTGACATGACAGACCTTGAAAAGCTTACATATCTTGGAATCGAGTTTTTCCAAAGTTCTAGTGGAATTACTTTGAAACAAGAAGCCTATGCAGAGAAGATAATTAAGGAAGCCTCAATGAAGTCATGTAATCAAGTGCATGTACCTATGGAATCAAGTTCAAAGCTACATAAAGCTGAGGATGAAGAAGAAATCGACGCCACAAATTATCGAAAAATCATCGGGTGTTTAAGGTACTTGTTACACACATAAACGGATCTTTCTTATTCAGTTGGCGTATTGAGCAGGTACATGCAGAGCCCTCGGACGTCACATGGAGCAGCCATGAAACATGTGTTAAGATATCTGCAAGGAACTAAGAGCTATGGTCTTAATTTCAAAAGAAAAGGAGACAAGAAGCTGATAGGTTTCAGTGACAGCAGCCACGACACAAACCGGACGACGGGAAAAACTGCAGGTCATGTGTTTTACTTTGGGATGTCACCAGTCTCATGGTGCTCTCGAAACCTTCCACGGTTGCGTTATCTTCTTCGAAGTTGAGTTCATGGCGGCAGAGCGGCAAAGCAAGCAATATGGCTTCAAGATCTTCTGCTTGAGGTAACGGGTTGGAAGCATGAAAATGTGCAGCTGTTCACTGATAACAAATCCTCAATAGCCTTAACCAAGAACCCTGTTTTCCACGGCCGAAGCAAACATATCCACAAGAAATATCACTTTATTCGAGAGTGTATCAAAAATGGACAAATTAATGTGGAGCATGTTTCCGAAAAAGAGCAACGGACGGATATTCTCACAAAACCTTTAGCTAGAGTCAAGTTTGCGGAAATGAGAAGCTTGATAGGAGTTGAAGACCTTCAAAGTTCCAGTGTTCGAATTACGGGGGAGAATGTTAGGTAATTCGATTAGGAATATGAACTCTAGTTTAGGAGTTCTAATAGAAATAGGAGTTGGCTATTTCTAATAGGAATATGAGATGTCTATTCCTATATAAAGCTATGTTGAGAGGTGTTCAACGAGCAGAAAATAAGGTTTTAGTTTTGAGCAGTTTCTAAAATCAATAAAAGATAATACGTTCTTTTACATAGTTCTTTGTTCGGTGTTACGGATCATACGATTACAACTTTTACTTCATTTAGGATGCATGTTTTTGGATTAGAATCGCAAGAAAGCATAACTTTTGTGATAAAAATGGTATTTCGGCTCAACAATAGCGTTTTCGTAATTAATTAGAAATTGTTAGGCTTAGAAAACAAGAAAACATCTCTTTATTAGACAAAAGTTGTTTTATACAGTTCCAAAGGATTCTATGCTACCTCTAGATATGAGAATGTCAGTATAACGTCCCGACTACCACCGTCTATGAGTCTCTACATTCTTTCTAGGTCCGTGAGTTCTGATGGTCGGTTCGTTATTTTGAGAGGCTCTAAATATTTTATTATTTTTATAAATTTCATATGATTTTTTTCTGTGTTTTAGTCTCACGTATAGTACCGATAATAACTTTCCGGTAGGTTCCAAACACATTGAATTCTAAAGTTTTAACTGGACAAGTGACGGAAAATAAAAATGCTTGATGACATAGATAACCAAATCAAATCTTTTAACATTTTCACATACACCACCATATACCATTCGGGAGGTTACAGTCAGATACTATATATCATTTTTTGTCTGTATAAAAATGAGTGGGACTTTCAATTTTCTGTAATTACTAGTTTGCTACGACTTTCCTGGGTCAGTCACTATTCCAATTCTCAAATCGTTGTTTTTTTCCTAGCAACCTTATCTTTGATCAATGGTTTTGCTGTAGCCACTAGTGGTTCCGAACCCTGTCGATAAGTTTCATATTTTTTTTTTGTTGGTGGGTTACTATGTTGTGTGTGATTGTATTAGATTGTCTGTTTTCTTAGAAACTAAAACGATGAATATTGCTTCGTTCGATCGTGCTAGTGAGCTTAAAGCTTTCGATGAGACGAAGACGGGTGTGAAAGGACTCGTCGACGCCGGAATTTCACAGATTCCACGCATCTTCCATCACTCATCTGTCAAATTAGCAAACCCTAAACCACTTTCCTCGGACTTGCGACATCTCACGACGATTCCAACGATCGATCTCGGAGGACGGGTTTTTGAGGACATGAATAAACGCAAAAACGCTATTGAAGGGATTAAAGACGCAGCAACGAAGTGGGGTTTCTTCCAGGTGATAAACCATGGAGTTTCACTTCATCTTCTCGAGAAGATGAAAGATGGAGTTGGTCGGTTTCACGAGCAATCTCCACAAGTGAGGAAAGAGTTTTACAGCCGCGATTTCAGCAGAAAGTTTCTATATTTAAGTAATTTTGATCTCTTCAGTTCTCCAGCTGCAAATTGGAGAGACACTTTCTCTAGTAACATGGCTCCAAATCCTCCAAAACCAGAGGATCTGCCAGAGATTTGTAGGTATGACTCCATTGCTTTAACCTGAGTTCATGTGTAATCTCTATTCATATGGTGAATTGTTTCAGGGACGTTATGATGGAATACTCAAAGCAAGTGATGAATTTGGGGAAATTTCTCTTTGAGCTTTTATCAGAAGCACTAGGGTTGAACCCTAATCACCTCAATGACATGGAATGCTCTAAGGGTTTGCTCATGCTTTGCCATTACTACCCACCATGTCCAGAGCCTGACCTAACTTTAGGCACAAGTCAGCACTCCGACAACTCTTTTCTTACCGTCCTTCTTCCAGATCAGATCGAAGGGCTTCAGGTTTGTCGTGAAGGATACTGGTTCGATGTTCCTCATGTTCCCGGTGCTCTCATCATCAACATCGGAGATCTTTTACAGGTAAGCTTCCGCAATATTGCATTTTTGCTCTGTTTTGCACAAGTATACGATGGTAGATTGGCTTATGCGATCTTCCTTTTGGTTCAATGGTTTTTGTTTTCTTGGGGTTTTGGTGCAGCTTATAACAAACGACAAGTTCATCAGTTTGGAGCATAGAGTCCTGGCGAACAGAGCCACAAGAGCTCGAGTCTCTGTTGCATGTTTCTTCACCACCGGCGTAAGACCAAATCCTAGATTGTATGGACCGATTAGAGAGCTGGTGTCTGAAGAAAATCCTCCCAAGTACATAGAGACCACCATTAGAGACTACGCTACTTACTTCAATGCCAAAGGACTTGACGGAACCTCTGCTTTGCTCCATTTTAAAATATGAAACATACTGAGCTACTACTACTTTATCACATATATGACATGAAAATACTTAAGGAAAAGATCAGAAGAGTGCCTGGTGAAGAGAATTCTCAAGAGGTTCATAAACATCACTGTTTATACTTTATTTCTGTAAATCTTTAAATCTCCTTAAAAAGCCAGAAACAAGAGTATTTCATTTGCTCATGAGTCATGATAACCATATGTAAGTAATACTGTTCTGTACGAAAGCCAAGAAGACTTTCAGAAGGAAACCACCGAGTTTGGTTGCACTGAATGCTGCAGCTGTGATATGTGCGTGTCCTCTTCAACTTCCTTCATCATCACTTCAAGTTTCCTGCATCACACACATTTATGGGGGTTACTTATTTAGTTTTCATTGCTCCTCCATGGGAATATCATTGAGAATTTACGGTTAATACCTTTGAGGGGATAAACTCTGACCACCTTCTTCAGAAAGTGCCTTCTCCAACCTCACTTCAAATGGTGTTGCATGCCAACTCACTTTCTGATCCTGCATAAGGTAGGAAGAATGTAACCCCATGGAGTATAGTTTCTGAATATCAGAGGAACTGAAAGAGCCTAGAAAGCGGAGATGAAAGGCTATGAATATTACCTCCTTGTATTTGGTTGTCGAATTTGGGATCCCATTTCCATCCCATAATTTGGGTGAAATCTCACTTTGCTCATTTTCGATCCACTGAGCAGCAATCAATCCAATGATAGGCCTGTCACCAGGGGTTATGGCAGCGAGTCCTGGTGTCTTATCGTTTGAAACCACAATGTTTTCATTACTGTCTTCGTTGATCTGGTTTAGCCAAGGAGAAAAACTTGCCTCAAAATTGGACCATTTCTCCTCTGAACTTTCCATCTTCCCCCCATAAGTTGGTGAAGAGGGAGTTTCACCCTCTGTCTGCTCTTTGTAAACCTGCAATATAGCTTGTTCTAGACTACCATGTGAATCCTTGTGGTCCTTATATAAGGATGCATTTTCCATTAGATTGGAAACTGAATGCACAAACTGCGATCTGATTCTAGGCCTTCCCCTTCGTGCTGATTCCATGTTTGCAGGATATATGGTTCCAGGAGTTTGCATCTCATCAGATAGCTTCAAGGGGGTTGGATTAGGCGAGCTCATTGTGATATTAATTTTCCCACCCATCTCGGGTTTTCTTGAACTGCTATTCTCGGAAGAATAAGAAGAATGAGATTGTTCAAGATTGCATTCAAACCGGACAGACTTATTCTTTACAGCTGTTAGCGTTGGCCTGCCAGTTCTATCCAATTCACTCTTGATTGCAGTGCCAATGCTTTCAACTCCAGTACCATCACTAGAAGCAGAAGAGATCCGTGCATTGTCCAGGACATCGATTACGCAACTAACATGAATAAAAGAAGAGAGTGAATTCGAGATCCTTAAATTCGTTCAAAAATTAGTAAGATGTGAGTATGATATTAGCATAGAAATCACACCAGTTCTATCAAGAAACCAAGCCAATTCCATCAAGCATAGCATAAGGAGGCGAAATGCCTATTTTATTCACAGAGCGGGTTAGAACAGATTTTTATAAAAGGAAGTAACTTCTCTACCTGCTAGCTGTTTGCTCTGAAGTAAATGATGGTCTTTCCACCTCTTCACAAGTTTTCATGGGGGTTTGGGAGTCAGCCAAATTAAACTCTGTCGCAGAGTCACTGGAAATCCATGAGTGATAATGGGAAGATCCAGAATGTTGAGGACTAGTAAGTTTTTGGGATGCTTTCCTAATTTCAGTAGGTGTCTCCGGTATAGTACCACAAGCTTTGAGAAACCGGGCCTATGATTCCACAAGTAACAAGGCGTTAGATTCTCAGCATGAACTCTTAAAGAAATGGACAATCAGATTCTATTGATATATGCAAAGAAAGGAAGCTCTGAATTTCAGTAGAGCTTCCACAACAAAATCACAGACAGTTTCTGAAATAGAAAATCTATGTATTCTAATAAGAAATTCAACTAATTCAAGCAACACTGCAAGAAAACATATTTACACTGGGATCTAATCTATGCAGATGTATTCTGTATTTACTATTCAGATATATACACATCCGTGAGGGAAATCTCAACAAGGAATTAAGAGTGAAAACGAAGCAGAGGGGAAAAAAAGAAGAAGAAGATGAGAAAAGAAAGCTAAAGGCTCTAGAATCTATATCACCCTCATTATAGAAATAAAGCTAAATACCACCTCAGTAACTAAAAACATAGAAGTAGTAATCATAAGATTCGCAAGAACAAAATCATGGTTTCCATACTAGAAACTGATTCCCGTGCAGTAATCAAGTTAAAATCTTGAAACACTCCATCAGTAAAGTTGAGATTTTCCAAAATCAATTCGAAGGCACATATCTTGATCGAGATAAAAGAATAATACGCATCAGCAATGGTTAGATTCACATGATTAAAGGCATTGCTTATAAAGTATTCATACCTCATCCCTTAGGCCTTTGTCAATATGTATAGAATCCAAATCAAATCTTCCTTTGTCAAGGCAAGGTGAAGAAGCTGCTTTCTCTAGAAAATCAAGAACAAAACCCTTACATTAGCGAGAATGGCACAGAAAGAAGTATCATCTCTATTTCCTGATATAAACACATCAAAAAGAGATTTACCTTCAGATAGAAACAAAGCTGATAAATCATTCTGCGAGTCCCGACCTTTCTGAAAATTATCATTAGGGAGATGAAATTCTGGGTCAGATCGATATGATTTTGATCAAGAAAATCAAAAGAAACGAGAGACAAATATTTGTTTTAGTCTTTAGACATCAGAAAACAACAGATCATTTACAAAATCCAGCTGAAGGAATCAAACAGGGCGGTGTGATCTATCAGGGAATCAACGATCATTGTAGCAGCTAGATTGAACACAATCATGCAAAGAAAAGATGCGAAAAAGAAAGAGAAGCGAAAGAATTACTCTGGAATTGGCGAGTGAAGAGTGAGAGACGAGATTACTAGTAGCGCGATTGTCTCTGGCACGGAAGCAGTCGAGAAAACAAGCCATGGCTCTACAAACTGATAAATCGATAACTCTGAGCACAGATCTGCACATGAGACTTAGGTTCCGCTTCATCAACAAGCGTCTCATATCATTTGATTTCTTGAAGGGCGAAAGAGTGACCGATGAAACGATCGGGGAGACGATTTTCCCGAGAAACACGATGAAAATGTGAGAGAAAAAGAATGTCGTTTTTTTGAAATTTGAAACGAAAGGGTGCGAGGGAACAAATCAGGTGTGTGCGGGTCTTCCTGATCACTATATTTTTTTTTTCTTTCAAAATAGCCCATACGGACCAAAAAGCCCAAGAGACTTCAAGTTATCCAATAAGGAATGTTTTTTTTTTTGGTTTCCCACTCAAAAAGAATAAATAAATTAAATTAATATAGTTAACCAAAAAACAAAATAGGGCAAGGAAGAAGGCGGAGAGCAAACCGGAACTCATCACAGAGCGCCTCTTCTAAGCTCACATTGAGACACAAGCCGCCGCAGTCTCTGCTCATTAGTAACGAGAGACATATAAATCGTAAGAAGCGTGGGGGAAGAAAAATTCCAATCCTCAAACTATGGGGAAGAAGAGTTTCAGGCCTCAAAAGAAGGGGGAGAAGGTTCCCAAGTCTAAAAATCCGGGACTTTCTCCTCTCCCCCTAGCCGCTACGACTTGGGCCATCAGGTTCATTGAGGATTTTCGCAACTCCGGGAAGGATTGTGAGTTAGCTCTTTGATTTCTTTGCCTTTGTTTTAGTTATTATCTACTTGCAATAAGTTATTGTTGTTACCTTGGGTGATTCTATTCGGAATGGTCTGTTTTTGTTTTATTTGAATGCAAATTTGTGTTGGCTTCTCTTGTGTAGCTCAAGTTATTGAGCAGAATCTTACAAATAGCCAACGTGGCATAATTCATCAGGTGTGCCGACTGCAGGGTCTCGGATCAAAAAGTCACGGGTAAGTGTCACAACTTAATGCACTTTCGTTTGGCGTTTAGGGGATATGTAAATTTGGATTGCTACTGCTTGAGAGCTCTAGTTTCTGATTCTCTTGGATTTTGTGTAGGAAAGGGGATGAAAGGCGTCTTTCTATTTTCATAAAAGACGAGAAAAAAGATGCCAGTGGACAGAATAAAGGAATCCCCATAGCAAAGAAGAAATCAGCTGAAGTGAAGAAATCTGTCTCATTTCCACCAGAGACAAAAGCTGTTCTGCACGAGTTATTTACTCGCTATCCACCTTGTGACAGCGATAATACAGCGATATCATTGGGCTTATATACTGGAAACTTCATCAGTAAACATAAAGATGACTTCTTCCTCAAACCTCAGTTGAAAAAAGATGATATTAAAATGAAAGTGGCTAGATTGGCTGTGGCAGCAGATAAACGTTGTCGAGAGGTTAGCAGTTAATGTATTTTCAAATTCTTGTGATAGTCTCTTTAGATAGTCCAGTTTCAGATGGTACAAAGCATGCACTGGTGAGTAAAAGAAATATCCTTGCGTTTAAATGGTGTTACAGATCTTTGAAGTACGAGCAAAGCTTCCCATCGCATCCTTTCGCGATGCCATTGTGTCTGCAGTGGAATCCAATCAGGTTATATAGGTCTTTAGCTATGTTATTTGTTCTTCTATATCAGCATTCAGGATGCAAATTACAAAGTTGTGATTCCTGTGGAGGTATCCACTGATTTTGAAAGAGTCTTTGTTTATTCTTATTCTAAATGCAGGTTGTTCTAATTGCTGGTGAAACTGGTTGTGGGAAAACGACTCAGGTGCATCTTTCCTCTTGTTATTTGTAGTTCACTAGACTCGAACGCTTAACTTTTTTCACTATTGCTCTTTATTCTGTATTGTTTTCTGCTGGTGGAGTCAAGTATAGTTATGCATGTCCAAAGCTACATAATATTTATGCATTGTTAAAAAAAAAAAATTTAGGTGTCATGGTATAACGGTTTGGTGTGCTTGTATATGGTGTTACTATTATCATATCACTTAATATATTAATCATATTTTGTTTCAAATAGTACTTTCGTTTTTCTTCAGTTGTGAGGTTTCTCAGGTTCCTCAGTTTGTTGATGTTTTAGGTGCCTCAATATCTTCTAGATCATATGTGGAGTAAGCAGGAAGCTTGCAAAATCATTTGCACCCAACCACGTCGTATTTCAGCTATTTCAGGTTAGTATCTGTCTGTTTCAACTCTTGGGGAAGTTTTCATCTTTGTAACTCAAATGCATTCCATATAAGCTGCTAACTCCTTGTTTAATGCTTTCTTTTTATATTTTGAAGTTTCTGAGCGAATATCTTGGGAAAGAGGTGAAAATATAGGAGGAACGTCGGCTACAAGGTAATGGTCTGTGTTGATTGACATACTTATCAATATGATAGACACACTAGTTCTCAGGGCTACAGGAATTTAATCTTCTCTCAATATATTATTGACTTTATGACACAAATCTAGGTGCGGCTGGAAAGCAATGGTGGAAGATGGTCATCAGTTATTTTCTGCACGAATGGCATTCTGTTGAGGGTGCTTGTAGGCAAAGGCATTAACAGTTGTGTTCCTGATATAACTCACATTATTGTGGTAATACATTCTTGTTTCATTCATTATGTGTTTATTAAGTATGCTTTTCCATTCACTATGTGGCCTGGTTCCACTGGCAGGAGTAAAATTTTAATTGAAAGCCAAATCAACATTAAATTTTTAACAATCATTTTTATCTGCCATCTTGTTATTGTTGGTTATCGTAGGCTCTCTTCTTGGTGCCCATCGGCTGTAAATAGATTTTGTAATTGTATATATTGGCCATTGACCTGTATGTCACTTTGTAGGATGAAATCCATGAAAGGGACTGCTACTCTGATTTCATGTTGGCAATTTTAAGGTACATTCTCTAGCCTTCTTGATCACTGATGTGCTCAGATTTTCGAAGCAAACCAAAAAGTCAAATCGATATGACAAAAAAACTGATCATACGGCTTTTGTTTAATTGGTGTCGCACTATAATTTAGTTGCAAAAGCTTCTATAGTTGTACACTTGTATTTGAATTCTTTCTTTGAAGCTAATTGATGAGACGATAACTATCAGGGGATATTTTCTTATTCTTTGGGTGAAAGGCAGAACTCAGATAAATTTGTAATGATGTTTGTATATTTGCAGGGACTTGCTTCCTTCTAATCCTCATCTCCGACTGGTTAGTTATGTTATGATGCTCTCTTTTTTTTCCATTGCTATGATACATGTACAATATAAGAATATAAATTTTCTGTGGAAACAGATTCTAATGAGTGCAACTCTTGATGCTAAGAGGTTTTCTGAATATTTCGGAGGTTGCCCGGTTGTCCGAGTGCCTGGATTCACTTATCCAGTTAATTCCCCTCTCTCTCTCTCTCTATAATCTGCTACGTTATCTCATTGTGTTGGAAAAAAATATTTTTGCCTCTGTATCTACAGGTGAGAACCTTTTTTCTGGAAGATGCGCTCTCTGTCCTGAAATCAGACGAGAATAATCATATACTTTCTGCGGACTCGACCATACCAGGTGGCAAGCGTGATTTTAACGAAGAAGAAAAAGTTGCTTTAGATGAAGCAATCGACTTGGCATGGAAAAATGATGAGTTTGATGCTCTCCTAGATCTAGTTTCTTCTGAAGAATGTCATGAGGCTTACAATTATCAGAAATCAACGACCGGGCTAACACCACTTATGGTCTTTGCTGGAAAGGGCAGGGTTAGCGAGGTCTGCAAGCTCCTCTCATTTGGCGCTGACTATAAACTGGAGTCCAAAGAAGGTATAACAGCATTAGAATTGGCTGAAAAAGAGAATCAGCTTGAAACTGCTCAAATAATCAAGGAACATAAGAAAAATATCCAGTCCAAATCACAGCAAGCAAAAAACTTGCTTAATAATTATATGGCGAAAATCAACCCAGATGCAGTAGATGTGGGTCTTATTGTGAACTTAATGAAGAAAATATGTGTCGATTCAGAAGAAGGTGCCATTCTTGTTTTTCTACCTGGGTGGGAGGAAATAGTTCAGACAAAAGAGAAATTGCTTGTTGATCCCTTTTTTTCAAAGAGATTCAGCATTATATGTCTTCACTCAAAGGTTCCAGCAGCGGAACAGAAGAAAGTTTTTAATCACACTCGTCCAGGTTGTCGTAAAATTGTGCTTTCAACAAATATTGCTGAATCAGCAATTACTATCGAAGATGTGGTTTTTGTGATAGATAGTGGTCGGATGAAGGAAAAGAGTTATGATCCTTATAATGATGTGTCAACGCTCCAATCTTCTTGGGTTTCAAAAGCAAATGCAAAACAGCGGGAGGGTCGAGCAGGCCGTTGCCAACCTGGTATCTGTTATCATCTATATTCTAAACTTCGGGCAGCCTCTTTGCCCGAATTTAGAGTTCCAGAAGTTAGGAGGATGCCAGTAGATGAACTCTGCTTGCAGGTGCTGTTCTTTCTAACGTAGATTTTTTCTATGACGTTTAATGTCGTTTGTGCATGGTAGCATCCTGTTTGAGACTTCTTGCGTACTTGATTTTTTACTGATGTCCTTTAATAATATGTACAGGTTAAGATGTTGGATCCGAGTTGCAATGTAAATGTGTTCCTTCAGAAATTGATGGACCCACCTGTTGCTCAAAGTATTGCAAATGCCTTAACCATCCTTCAAGACATTGGAGCGTTGACACCTCAAGAAGAGCTGACAGAACTTGGACATAAATTTGGTCAGCTTCCAGTTCATCCTCGGATTAGCAAGATGCTTTATTTCGCCATATTAGTGAACTGTTTGGATCCAGCACTTATTCTGGCATGTGCAGCCGACACCAAGGATCCGTTTATCATGCCCTTGTTGGCAGGTGAAAAACAGAAAGCTGCTGCTGCAAAACATGAACTTGCATCTCTTTATGGAGACCACAGTGATCATCTTGCGATTGTTGCAGCTTTTCAGTGCTGGGAAAATGCAAAAGAAAGTGGTCGAGATAATGAGTTTTGTTCTAAGTACTTCCTCTCCCCATTTGCCATGACGATGCTTGATAGTCTACGTCTCAAGCTTCAGGGAGAACTTAGAAGACATGGGGTCATCCCTAGCAGCTCAAACTGTAGCCTGAATGCTCATGACCCGGGTATTCTCCGTGCTGTTGTAGCAGTAGGATTGTACCCTATGTTGGGAAGAATGTGCCCACTTTCCAATACCCAGAGAATGTCTCTAGTAGAGACTATTACCGGAGCCAAAGTTCGTGTGCTCTCGCTAAATAAAGTCAACATGTCCTCTAGCAAGTATGATGACCCTTTAATTATTTTTGATGAGATCACTCAAGGAGATCGGGATCTGCACATAAGAAGCTGCACTCTTCTTCCCACTATACCTTTGTTACTGTTTTCAAGAGAGATTGCTGTGTCTCCTACAGAGAGCTATGATGCTGATAAGAGTGACGATGAGGAAGACCACGAACTAGAAAATGTAGGAGACGCAATGGACATAGATAAAGCAGGGGGTAGGCCTGAAGACAAAATTATGCTTGTGCCGGATAATTCAGTGAAAGTGGTAGTCGATAGGTGGCTGCCTTTCAAGGTTACAGCTTTTGAAATTGCTCAAATGTACATCTTAAGGCAGAGACTAATGGCGTCCATTTTGTTCAAGGTACATGAGTTATATCACTACGATTGAAGATATTCATTCTTTTATTTTGGCAATGGCATCTTTTCAGCGTCTCATTTACATTTTGTAGGTAAAACATCCAAATAAAAACTTGCCGCCTCATCTCTGCGCTTCTATGTATGCAATTGCTTCCATTCTCTCATATGATGGCGTCACACAACCTTCTGTTAAAACTGTAGATGCAAAACCTGTTGCTTCAGTGGTAGATGCAACGATTCTCAGAGATGACATACTTTCCGCTAGCCCCAGTGAGATTCAGGAGCATGATCCGAACACTACTCCAGTGGGGTTAATGCTCGAATCAGCCAACACGTCGGGTTTGGTTAATATGGAAGAGAGCTTGCCATCCACTCTCGCTAATGGGAGTGAGGAACCTGACCCAAACACTGCTCTGATGGAAGCTGTTTCAGTGGCTACGCAACAAAAGAAGATGCAGTCAAGTACCAAGAAGTGCAAGTCAGTCAACAACGTGGATTTGGGAAACATTGAAGAGAACTTGAGGAACATGAAAGAGAACAAGCCTTCTGATCTGGCTAATAATGGGAATGAGCAAACAATGCCCAAGTCAGCTAGCAATTTGGATACGGTGAACCTGGAAGAGAAGAAGCCTTCTGATCTGGTTGATGGGAATGCGAAAACAGAGCTCAACCCAGCCAAGTTGTTGGATTTAGAAAACATGGAAGATAACACGCTTTCTGATCTAGCTAATGGGAATGTGCAAAAAGAGCCCAAGTCAGTCAACAACTTGGATTTGAAGAACATGAAAAACAACACGCCATCTGATCTGGCTAATGGGAATGAGGAAATAGATAACACTACTCCCATGGAATCTGCTTCAGCTGGTAAGCAACCAAAAAAGAAGCAGTCAAGGTCCAAAAAGTCTGAGTCAGTCAACCACGTGGATTTGGGGAGCATGGAAGAGAGCATGAAAAATAACATGCCTTCTGATCTGGGTAATGGGAATGAGCGAACAGACCCTAACACTGCTCTGTTGGAAGCTCCTTCAGCGGCTAAGCGATCAAAAAAGAGGCCTTCTAAGTCCAAAAGGCACAAGTTAGTCAACAATGATGATTTGGGGAACATGGAAGAGAACACGACTTCTGATCTGGCTAATGGGAATGAACAAACGGAGCCCAAGTCAGTCAACAACTTGGATTTGGAGAACATAAAAAATAAGACTCCTTCGGATCTGGCTAATTTGAATGAGCAAACAGAGTCTAACACTGCTCAAGTGGAAGCTGCTTCAGTGGATAAGCAACCAAAAAAGAAGCAGTCAAGGTCCAAAAGACGCAAGTCTGTCACCAGTGTGGATTTGGGGAACATGGAAGAGGATACCCCTTCCGATTTGGCTAATGGGAATGTGCAAGCAGAGGCTAACTCAGCCAGCAACTTGAGTATAGAGAATACGAAAGACAATGTGCCTTCATATCTGGTTAATGGAAATAAGCAAACAGAGCCTAAATCAGTCATCAATTTGGATTTAGGGAACTTGGAAGAGAAAATGCCTTCTGATTTGGCTAATGGGAATGAGAAAACAGAGCCTAAGTCAACCAACAAATTGGATTATGGTAACATTGAAGAGAGCTTGCCTTCCAATCTTGCTAGTGGGGATGAACAACCTGACCCAAACACTGCTCCAATGGAAAAGAAGCGACCAAGGTCCAAAAAGCGCAAATCAGCCAACAACCTGGATTTGAGAAACATAGAAAAGAAAAAGCCTTCTGATCTCGCCAATGGGAATGAACAGCCTGACCCAAACATTGCTCCAGAGGAAGCTGCTTCAGCGCCTAAACAACCAAAAAAGAAGCATTCAAGGTCCAAAAGGCGCAAATTAGCTGACAACTTAGAGTCAGGTAATAACATGGAAGAGAACATGCCTTCCACTAATGAGATTAAGCAGCCTAACTTTATCAATGCTCTGGCAGAAGTTGCATCAATGGCTGAGCAACAGAAGGATGAGGTGCAAACAGAGCCAAAGTCAGGGAACAAGTCGGATTTGAATGAGGAGAAAGTGAGTATACTGCCCGATCGTGTCAAGGAATCTGATCCAAACATTAGTCCAACGGAAGCTGCATAAATGGAGAATGGTGAAGAGGCAAAACCGAAAGTCAAACCAATAAGTTGAATCAGAAGGACAAAGCAGAAGAGTGAGATGCCCATTTCACTTTGGTGTTTTAATGAGCATTTGTATATTTTTGGTCATGGAACGAAGTTTTCAAATAGCTAAGACCAGTATTTATCTACACAGGTGTAACAGATTCTAAAATCTCAACAGTTTTGTTAGATGATTGTAACTCACAGACTACGTATCAGATATTTGTAGCCATTCTCACCAAGTGCTTCTGTTTTTTCTATAGTTTAGAATTAAAATTAAAATTAATCCAGAAGTGTAGTGACTAGCAGAAAAAGATTGATCTTGAAGTGGGGCTTTAGAGTAAATAAATCTAAACAAGGCTTACGAATCTGACGTGGAACTAGAAGAAAGCGTATCTGCCACGTGGCACAATAGAACACCTCAACAACCTTATCTGGACATCAAGAGAGAGATCCTCCAATATCCGAAACCAGCCAATGAGCTTGACTCTTGGTTTCAACTCCATACATTAACTCAACTCTACAATCCTCAAAAAAACACTTTCATAGACTGAACCACAGAGACACAAAGAGAGACTAAGGAGAGAAGAAAGAATGGCGTACAGCGCGTGCTTCCTACACCAGAGTGCATTGGCTTCCTCAGCCGCACGATCATCATCTTCCTCCTCATCCCAGCGCCACTTGTCACTCTCCAAACCCGTTCAGATCATGTGTAAAGCCCAGCAGCCCCATGAAGACGACAACTCCGCCGTCTCCCGTCGTCTCGCTCTCACACTCCTCGTCGGTGCCGCCGCCGTTGGTTCCAAAGTATCTCCCGCTGATGCCGCCTACGGTGAAGCTGGTGAGCAAATGATCCTTCCAAAAAACCTTTGGATCATTTCATTTTCATAAAGGATCATGAAAACATATATATATATATATTTTGCTTTTGGTTGGCAGCAAATGTGTTTGGGAAGCCAAAGTCGAACACAGACTTCGTGTCATACAATGGAGATGGATTCAAAGTGCAGGTGCCAGCAAAATGGAATCCAAGCAGAGAGATAGAGTATCCAGGACAAGTCCTTAGGTACGAAGACAACTTCGATGCAACTAGCAATCTCAATGTCATGGTCACTCCTACCGACAAGAAGTCCATCACTGATTACGGTTCTCCCGAAGAGTTCCTCTCTCAGGTCTTTACCTTACTCCATCTATCATCTACAGATATATTTATCATAACTCAAATGAATTGTGATACTTAATATTTGGTGGTTTTTCCAGGTCAATTATCTCCTTGGGAAACAAGCTTACTTCGGTGAGACTGCCTCTGAGGTAAACTTCCCCATACTCATTTGTTACTTGGTTAGAGTAAGCCTGGAGCTGAAAGAATAGGATTTGAGAGATGCTTTTCTCTCTCTTACAACCAAAACGATTGTATCCTCATATATACTAAACCTTAAAGCAAAGCCTAACTAAGGAGGACATATAAAATCTAATCATATAAGGTATCACCATTGTTACCTTATGTAGAGTTGGATTATCGGATCCTAATTGTGTGTCTGTGAATCTGATGTTTCTTGCAGGGAGGCTTTGACAACAATGCAGTGGCAACAGCAAACATTCTGGATTCATCATCTCAGGACGTTGGTGGGAAACCCTACTACTTCGTGTCGGTGTTGACAAGAACTGCTGATGGAGACGAAGGTGGGAAGCATCAGCTGATCACAGCCACTGTGAATGGAGGCAAGCTTTATATCTGCAAAGCACAAGCTGGAGACAAGAGGTGGTTCAAGGGAGCCAAGAAATTTGTTGAGAACGCAGTCACTTCTTTCAGTGTTGCTTGAATGAAAAAGCAACACTACCAGAACAATGCTCTGCTTTCTTTCTTCATTTATCTCTTGTAAAAAAGGAAAATGAAACTGAGCTTTTTAGAACTATCAAGATGATCTTACCTTTGCGGCTTCACTTGTGTACCTGTGATAACAGATTCTCCTTCTCCATGCTTGATTAAAAAGCTATATTCGGTAGATCTTTGCTCAAATTAAAGACACTGACTCAGGGAAAAGGTTTAGGCTAAGTCTAAATCCTTGAAAACCTAAAGTAGTGAAGAGAGCCTGCTTGAAGCTGATAAAACAAGAGGTAGGAATTAAAATGGGTTTCCTAATTTAAAAGTGAGGTAAGAACTCAGAAGGATAAAGACGTGTAACTATAACTAGATCTCTTAAGCAAGTGCCAAAGAAATCAGTTGTTTGGTTACTTACAAAACTCTCGAAGAGGCAAAGAGATTTTATTTGTATATGTAATTGTGTCTTACAACACTTCACCATCATCTATACACAACTTTTAATTAATATTGTAACTTCTAAGCTTTACAAATGCGACAAACAGAGTGTGTAAATGTTCAGAGATACTCAACAGGGAAACCGACAACGGGAGTTATCTCAGAGGCCATGGACCGTAGCTCAGTCACCTCATTGTCTGTTAGACTCCAACCTATCGCGCCCGCAAACTCTTTGGCTTGTTCCGCGTTCTTGGCTCCTGGGATGGGTATCACGTTCCCTTGTGCCACCAACCAGTTCAATGCTACCTGCACATCACAACACAACACAACAAAACAAAAAGGCATAAGATTTGATGCAAATCGAGTGTTCCACCCTTAGGCTTACTGAACTAGGCCTTGTTCCGCGATATCAACAAGTGATCTTGTAGATTTCCTTTTCAGAGAGTCCAAACTTCAAAGTAAAAAATTTGTGTCTTACACGGTGTAGTCCTTAGGGAGATCTTGAATACACAAGAAGTAAAAATACGAACAAATATGTACCTATGCGTAAGGCGTATGTTTGCCTGCATTCACATTTAAATGACTGATGAAACAATATGGTTATGCAAATACCGAGAGTAAGATGAACATGCAAAGTGTACAACTTAAATAGCTCAACATGGACCAAAGGATTGCTCTTGTGTATATTTCATTATGTTTCTGGACTTCAACTTTGGATATGAAAAATGAAAAAGAGTCCATAAGGAAAAGAGAAAATACCTGTGTGGGAGTTTTGCTGTAGTTTTCGCCTATTTGTTTGATTCTATTCAACAGTGGTTGAAGCTGTAACGTCACAAGTCATAATTAGTGAAGAAACCTGGCAGGATTATGCTACCTTTTGATAGTTAATGCATACTTATATTGGTTGGTGTGTGCTGTGTAGTGCACTTGCTAAGTAAGAAGCGGGATTATATGGGAAAATCGGCAGGTTTACAAAAGTAAGATGTAAAAGTTATTATTAAATTGTAAATCTAGTTTTGTAGACATTAGCCCTGTGTTAAATAACTTAAATATAAGCAGTCAAAGCTATTACCTTTGTTAAAAATTCACGAGTATAAATGCGACCACGAGGACCTGAAGGTGGGTTTTCTGGGGTGTATTTACCAGTCAGGGCACCTTGAAAAAAACAAAAAGAAACCGTCCATGATCAGTGGCCAGGTTGTTATGAGTCAATACTATAAGAGCCTTATGCAACTTTTCCAGAGAACGATGGACATGAGCACAAAGCAAAGGATATAAAGGCAAATCACCTTGAGCGATAGGAGAATATGCAATTAAAGTAACTCCGAGCTCATCACAAGTAGCCTTTACACCAGTCTGCTCGGGAGCTCTGTATATCAGACTGTAGTTGACTTGATTTGAGGCCAGAGGAATTCCTCTCTTTTTCAGTCTCTCATAAGCATCACGAAGCCGCTTCTCTGAAAAAGCGAGACCAACAACAGTTGAGCATGATTAACTTGAAATAACATTAGATGTGCTTATGAAGTTACCAAACCTATTACTCTTTCTACTTGCTTTTTTTTTATTTCCTTCTAAAATGGAGAAGGTATATCTTAGTGTCTATTCAACAAGGAAAAGTTTCACATCCTGATTTGAATTTCTTTTTCTTGAAGCTACCGATCATCAGTGAGAAAGAACAAAAACAAAAACAGATTGAAATGGTACCACTGTAGTTAGAAACACCAACAGCCTTCACAAGTCCTTGTTCAACAGCATCCCCAAGACCATCGAGATATCCTAAAACACAATTCACCTTGTCAATGGATTTGATATGATTACTAAAAGCAACAAGAGACTGGTTCAAAGTAGCTTTAATGCAGCTCTAAAGAGCAAACCTTCATTTCCCCATACTCCTGGCCTGAAGTTTAACAAAGCAAATGTGTGAGATTGTTCCCTTACAGTGTTTAGTCCAACGTGAATTAAGAGTACATACCAATGGAGTTGATAGAGATCAACAGATGAAAGGCCAAGGTGGGAAAGAGAAGCTTTAAGAGCAGTGATAACACTCTCACGACCCAATCGCCATGGCAATGCAGCATACTTTGTTGCAACTGAAACCTGAGCTCCGGGGTCTCTGACTTTTCTCTCGTTGATGAATCTGTTCAAAATGTGACAAATGACAGTAAAGAGGAATATCTATGAGGATCATGTCACACACTGTTTCCAGAAAACAGTAAAAAGGTACCTTCCTAAGAGAGTTTCAGAGCTGATAGCACCCAGGGAAAACTATAGAAGATGGAGAGAAGAAAGTGAGATATTTCCAATTAGTTGTAAGAGTAATAAGCTTTATCAGTCTTACCTTGGAACCATAAACTTCTGCGGTATCGAAAAAATCAATACCGTTGTCAAGACTGGCATCAAAAGCACCTTTGGCCTCCTTCAATTTCCTGTCTAACAGAAAAAAAAAGAAAAAAAAAAAAAAAACTTGATTCATTTCAATACTTGCCGTCTTGTAGTATGAAAGAAGAGAAAAAATAAAAGTAAGAATGGAAAATGCAGAGACCATCCCACTGGAAATCATTCCAGTAGCTGTTATCACCCCATGACCACACTCCGATACCAAGCTTCGTCACTTTCAATTCAGAGCCTCCCAATTGCACTTTTGATTCTTCCGACGTCGTCGGAACCACGGAATCGCTGGAGGCTACTGCTCTGACCAGCTTCCGGACGAACCTTCCTCTTCCCCTAGAGCCTTCCGAAACAACATAGTTGATAGGCAAGGTGAAATGCGTAGCCATGGCCATGGCGTTTTTTTTTTTTGGATTTTGAATTGGAAGTGAAGAAGAAGAAGAAGAAGAAGAAGAAGAAGAAGAAGAAGAAGAAGAGGTTGTGCATTGTGACACGGTGTGAGTCTGTGAGAGACGGTGAGACGGACACGTAAGATGTTGGCGGGCCGACCAATTTAAAAACTTTTAAAGGCAAATTCAGAAAACAAATACCAAAATTTCTTTTGTTTAATTTCGATTCCTAGGAAATGAAATTTCTTACTTCACCAATTTTCTAAGCACAACCTCAAAAAACACAGTTGATCGGGATAATGAAAGGAACCCACAAATTTTGTGTGTTTAGGTTATTAAGAAGATTCATATTAAATCAGAAAGCAATAGTAATAAGATTCCTCTCTCTCTCACAATCACCAAACAGCAGCAATAATAAACTTGCCATCAACTCTCATCTAGCACAACAAAATTGTGTGCAAATATCAATCGTCAAAATGAAACATAAAATCATCCTTTTTAGTTTATAATATCACACTCCCAAAACCCAACCTCATTATCATCCTTTATGGTAATGGCACTACGTTGATTCTCAAAGTTGATGATGTGAATGTAAAATTTTCAAGATTCTGGTGCTGCTGCTGGAGCTGGAGCTTTCAGGAGAGGCTGTAGCGCCTTCACAACTATGCTCATATTTGGTCTAAACTCAGCTTCGTATTGCACACACAATGCTGCCACTGCTGCTAGCTGCATTCCCCCAACATAACATATTATTATTTGTATCTTTCCGATTCTTAAATTTTTCAATAATTTTTTAGATGTTCATGGCCTGGAGTGGAAAGAAGTACCTTAGCGACCGCTTTCGGAGGATAATCGGCTTTTAGCTTTGGATCAATGCACTGTTTGACTTTATCTTCACTCAGTCTTGGTGTCGCCTGATCAGAGCCAAATGATATGGAATATTGTAAGCCAAGGACAACAAGTAAGGAAAACTATGCTCCACAAACGTAAACTCACCCAGGTTACAAGACTCTGTTGACCCCGAGGCATGGTATGATCCACCGGTTTCCTCCCTGTCAGAAGCTCTAGAAGTACAACCCCGAAGCTGTATACATCACTCTTCTGAGTCAACTGTCCAGTCATTGCGTATCTGCATACGGGGCGGATTAACATTTTAGCTATTTATTAGACAATCTGACGCACACAAAACAATAAGGATTTAAGCAACATTACTCTGGAGCATGATATCCAAAAGTTCCCAAGACTCTTGTAGAGTGAAGACGAGCAGCGTTATCAGGTGCTTGATTTGACAGATTGAAATCAGCAATCTTTGCTTTGTAGTCTTCAAAAAGAAGGACATTGCTAGATCTTATGTCTCTATGGATTACAGGAGGCTGAGACTTTTCATGAAGGTATTCCAAACCCCTCGCTGCCTCAACCGCTATTTTCACCCTCATTATCCAGTCAAGTGTTGGACCAGGCTGTGCCCCTTGAACTCCTTTCCTACCTGTAACCCCACAATATGCAACCAATTACATGGGAAAATTTAGTTCATACCAGGGAGTTTCGAAGTCCAAGAAGCTTATCTGACCATGCAAGATGTCATGCAAAGACCCCATAGTTGCAAACTCATATGCAAGGACGCGGATGTTTCCATCAACACAAAAACCGAGCAATTGAATGAGATTCTCATGCTTCAATCTAGAAACCATGGAAACCTAAGGAAGAGCAAAGTATTAATTTGACAAGCTGGAAGAAAATGTAAACACAAACATCCTGGAAAAAATCAATGGATACCGATATTCATCTCATCTCATTACAGAGAGAAATAAAGGAGCTGAAGAAGATTAATAACCTGACTCAAGAATTCCTCATCTGATTCAGCTTCAGGCGCGAGATCAAGTTTCTTCAGAGCAACCGCTATACCATCATTTAGTGTCGCATAGTATACTCTCCCGTAAGATCCTTCACCAATTAGTGCCTTGGATCCGAAATTTTCAGTCTTATCCTTCACCTCATCCAAAGACAAGGGAGGAACCTCGATCGGAAGAGCTTCCTTCTTCACCTCAGGTTTTGCAACAGCTGCAGGTTTTGGATTCTTATGATTTGCTACATACATGAAGACACTCAACACGATAAGCTATAACATATCATATCATAATACGAAAACACAAATTCCCGTAACTGTGCACAATAAGATTACTTCAACATACCATCACATTGTTGCTGAGAACTCTTGAGCTGTTGCTCTTCATTTGAGTCTTCTATTTTACATGTACAACAGATCCACTTGCGCATCCTTGTTGAATAATAGATTGTCAACAACCTTTGGCTTCTGAAATAGATTATGTAAATAAATTAAGAAAGATGCAAAGGAAATAGGACCAGATGTGTAAGCCAAAAAGTTATCTTCTACTAGCTCGATACATCCTGATTGAGTAGATTCTCTGGGAAATTCTAAGTTCATCAAATCAAAATTCTCAATCACATGATCCAACATTCATCAGATTTAGAATATTTGCTTATCATGCAAAAATTTAAAAAAAAAAAAAAAAAAGGATAACAACCAAATACGGCCAGAAAACAAACAATCAAAGATAACAATTTACCATCCCACAGACTCAACATTTACAAATCAGAAACAAAAACCCAGATGACAAATCTTCCCCACAAAAAAAAACCAGAAACGAAATCGAATGGTAATTAAGAAAGCGAAAAATGCATTGAGGATCCTAAGAAAGCATGAATCTAAAGACAACACCGTTTCTACGAAATCAAAATTCAGATACAAACAAAAAGAAAAAGAAAAGAGAAATTGATTACCCGTCTAATCTCGCTGCGGCACCAACAAAACTCGCTGTCCCTCTCAATCTCTCTAGGATTCGTCGCGTGCGATCGTCTCCTCTGCGATGATGATGAGACAGAGAGAGAGAGAGGGGGGGGGAGCTTGCTTGATGGAGACGAAGGAGAAAGGAAGAAAGGAAGAAAGGAAGAAGAAGAAAGGAAGAAGAAGAAGAGATTAGCAAATGGCGAAAAGAAAAGAAAAGAAAAGGATTTGGTTTTGATTGGCGTTTTTGTAATCTAATCCCTTTTTTTGGATTTTTGCTTTAATTGAACAATAATCACTCTCCTCTCTTTCTGCTTTGTTGTTTCCTAATCATTTTTTAAAATATATTATAGTTTACCTACTCAATTTCCAGATATGTTAACCTTATCACCACCCAAGAAAAAAAAAAAATTAAACGATTTCCAAATTTTTCTTCTCATTTTCTGGTCAATGGTCATCCCATTGTTTTATAACGATTTTAGTTTGACTTGAGTCTTTACCAAGTTGGGATTATATTACCTTGATATTTATAAAACTAATAAAAACGGAAAGCTATATTTGTTCAAAAGTTTTAGCTATATTTATCACTTACCAATAGTGTTTTTTCTTTTCTTTTTCTTTTAGTGACATTTTATAATATTGGTATCAGATTGAATCCCAGCAACTGTAAAGTGTTCCTAATGTCAGAAACAAGCATTAACATATATCCAAAATAATCCAGACGTAAACTGGGGAGAAATTTGAATGTTATTTCAACAACAAATATATATTTATATATCATTGATCTATTGGGGGTAACAAAAAAAGTAATTTGGACAAATCTCTGTTATTCTGAAGTACATACAGTAAAGGCCCTTTAAAATGCCGACTCTAAATAAGCCATCTCTGAACAAATGACTAGCACCAGCTTTAGGCGCATCATAGTTGAGGTTGATTCTTTGTAGAGTAGTAGTAGCTTATGGGGTTCATTCATAAAACTGTTTCAGGCAAAAACCAGCTTTTCTGGTTATTAGGATCTAAACAAGATTTGCAAAAGCTTATAATG
The DNA here is from genome assembly GCA_028015245.1 of Cardamine occulta. Classification (NCBI taxonomy): domain Eukaryota; kingdom Viridiplantae; phylum Streptophyta; class Magnoliopsida; order Brassicales; family Brassicaceae; genus Cardamine; species Cardamine occulta. The sequence continues at coordinate 2,311,308 of CM051363.1, forward strand.
ATTCTGTCACCATATTGCCCCTGAAACTCTATCGTCATCTACCACATCTATATGTACAGGACTGTCTTCTCAGCTAAAACCAACAAAAGGATAAGTCTTTTGACAGGACTTCATCTTCAAGGTAGATTCATCCACATAGTTGGTTGGTATTTTGAGATCTTCTTACTCCCTTTCCTGTAAGTCTGTGTTCATCCGTAAGTCCATAGGGTTGAAGCTACTGATTGTTTCCATGTGAACTTAAGAGCCTGTTGCCACCATAATCAGTGAGATATTCATCACGGACTTGAGAGTTGAAGTTATTGACTTGACTCATCAAAGCAGGAAGTTCTTTTGGTAAAGATCTTACAACCTCTACCAAAGTCATGTTTACCTCTAGGAAGTATTAATGCAGTTGTAGAATGTTCAAAGGAGATCAGACAACTCCATTGAGAATCATTACAAGTGTATATTTACACGTCAGGTAAAAAGCAGAACCTGTATACATAAACAGATGCATGTCACAAATTCAGGCAAAAAGACATGATTTTAAATAGACGCTGACCATGTCTCTCTAAAACCAAGGAACTTACACAAGATTTTGGTCCAAAAACCCAATGTGCCCCATGCTCCTAGTGCTCTTCCCAATACGTTATCCATAGCTTCCAATTGGAAATTCCAGGTTTTGACTAGGATGCTCAACATCAGATGGACCATCTAGCTGAGCAAAGCAGAACTAGAAATTATGTATCAATACCCTAAGTCCCATCAGATGCTTTCTTTTCTTCAATCCACTGAATTTCCTGCAAATTGAGGCAATATACCAATGAAAAAATAATCTGCGTTACAATGATGTAGGGAAACACATTAAAAAATATAAGCTCCCACGTGCAAATTCTTTTCCTCTCGCTAACCAAATATGCATAGATTCATGTGAACATTGCAAAGAGATAAAGTTTGAAAAACATCAACTATTACTACACTTTTCAAACTCCGAAGGAAAAGTCAAAGAGGACAAACCATATGAGATATGAAATCTAGAAGCAAAAGTGCTTCACTAATCTTGCTGCTTCGGAAAAGTCCCTTGATAAGACTACACAATGTCTGCATCTCTGGAACGACACCTTTCTTCGTCATTTCTGAGAACAACTGAAAAGCCTTGTCCACTTTATTGGCAAGGCAAAGGCTTTCAATCAACGAATTATATGTGCTACTGTAGTCAATCAACGTGGCTGAAAATGTTGCAACCTCTTCAAGAAGCCTAAGTGCCATTTCCAGCCTGTCAGCTTTAATAAGATTATCAATCAAAAGCCTATATACAGAAAGAAAAGGGGCAGTGTCATCCTGGGCTATCTCATCAAGCAGCCCAAGAGACTCTATGAACTCTTTACTGCATCCTTCAATGACTTTGCGATATCCTGCTGCGTGCATAGGACAATGTGTTTGTTTCATTTCTTCTAGAAGGTTGTGGGCCACATCCAATGCACCACTTTTGCAACAATGATATATCAAGACCCTATAAGTAACATAATTTGGAGCAACGCCTTTAGAACCCATTTGCTCCAAGAGCTGAAGGCATGTTTCTATTTTACCAATCATTCCAAATCCATCAATCATTGCCGTATATGTCACAACATTTGGCTGACACCCTTTTTCTACCATCATTTGCATTAGCTTATACGCCTCATCAGTTTTATTAACCTTGCATAAGCCATCAATCATCTCAGTGTAGATAACCACATTGGGCGCATAGGAATTCTCAAGCATCTTTGACAATTCTTTTGAGGCTAAATCTTGGCGCTTCACTTTGAAATAATGATCAATTAGAGAACTGTAAGTATATAAGGTTGCTGTGAATCCATGCTCAGACATCTCAGTTTTCACTTCTTGTGCTTCGTCTAGTTTCCCAACCTTACAGAGTCCATCAATAAGAGCATCATATACAACCTGATTTGGTTCACAACCTTCCATGGACATAGCATCCAACAACTTACGAGCTTCTTCGACCCTGTGCGACTTGCAGAAACCATCCAGTAAAGCTCCATATGTAACTACATTTGGTCTCTCGCTATTGTCATCATACTCCCTGAAGTACATATCTACATCTGGAACATCTTTGCTGCCACACATTCTTTCAAAAATCTGGCAAGCTTTCTCCGTCTGTCCAGCTTTGCAATGGCCATCAATTAAGGCAGAATACGTAACAATATTAGGGACACACCCTTCAGACAGCATCGTTTCAAACAGCTCATTCGCATCGCTGACCTTCTTGGCCTTAAGGTAAGCATGGATAAGAGCAGTATATGTGACGATGTTAGGTGTACACCCAACCTTTCTCATTTCATCGAACCACTTACGAGCCTGTTCAATTAGGCTAGCTTTACAAAAACTATCTACCATAATTGTATACGTGTAGACATCAGCAACAAGGCCACTTCTTTTCATCTCTTCAAATAACAGAAACGCCATTTCCATTTTCGAAGCATCACATAAATAACCAAGGACTTTGGAATAGGTACTGTTATCTGGTATAAACCCCTGACCGATCATTTCACGGATAACATTAAATGCCTTTTCGTATTTCCCAGCACCGCAAAGACACCGTGTGAAGCTGCTGACATTAATCTTATTCAGAACAACCCCTGTGGCAAGCATTTCACTATAAACTTTCTCAGCCAATCCCAACATATCACAACTAAGTGAGTCTTTGTCACCACAAATACTCCCAATCAATATATTGTAGACAACATAGCCTGGCATGTGACCACATTTAACCATTTTTTTTAGCAATTTGTATGCATATGAATGATCTCCTGTTGTGCAGTAAGCATGTACAAGAGAATTAAAAATCTTGGGACTTGGATAACAACCTTCCATCATCATCATGTTAAGCACCCTTTTACACCTACCCAGCTGTTTTTTGTTCAAGCATCCACAGAGAAAAGTCGAATACGTTACAACATTTGGAAGGCAGGAAGTAGCTCGCATCCTATTCAGAAAATCCATAGCCTCTTCAAAAAGTGAAGCTTCACACAGACCCGATATCAGTTTTGTATAAAACACAGTATCAGGCACAAAGTTTTCAGTTTCCATCAATGTTAGAGCTTCCCTCCACTTTCCTACTTTACAGAGGGAATAAGCAAAGCATCTAAGTGTAAACCCATCCATCCTAAGATTCGCAAGGGACATTTCCCGATGAACCAAAGAAGCAGAGTCCAAACGATCAGCCTTGAGAAATGCCTGAATCAAACAATTATAAGTAACTGCTGAAGGTCTAAGCCTAAAATCCTTGAGCCTCCCTAACTCCTCAAGTACAATGCTAAATGACCCATTCCTGCAATATCTCCTAATCAACACATTCAGAAATTTTCCAAACACTTCCTTGTCATCGTCTCTTATCTGCTGCAGGAGTTCTTCCGGAACTTTTTCATCATCATCACATACAATCAAGTCTACCAAAGCATTATACACAGGAGCTGTATGCTTATAACCTATCTGCCTACCTGCCCAAACGAAGAAGCTGATAACAGCAGACGGTCTTTCTATCAAACGCAAGACTTCAATTACCAAGCTTTCACTCAATTTCTCTCTAAATTGCCTAAGAAACTTCTGGGATTTGCTCCCAAACACATCGTCCCCAACAGAGACAGCATCTGCAATAGCTCTAGCATCAATGGAGGACTGAGTAATGGGCACTTGGTGGACATCAACATGTGCAGCAGAGTCCAGAAGAGAATCTTGCAAAAAGGAGTACTCTTTAGTCAAATCCACCACTTCCCGAGACTCACAGGGGGGGAAAGGATCGTCAAATCCATACATTTCATCAGGCGGAGGATTGGACATAAACCTGGTTGTGAGATAACGGCTACAGGTGGAAACTCTGTGGAGAAGAGATAAATTGGTGGAGAAATGAATCAAAGGATGATGTGAACGAGAAAGAAGACATCTTACAACTGTTTTGTTCATAGCTATCGTATAACCGACAGAGAGAATTTAGGGTTTAAAAGAGGGTTTAGGGTTTATATGAACAAGAAGAAGAAGAAGAAGAAGAAGAAGAAGAAGAAGAAGAAGGGAGAAAGAAATTTAAAAAAAAAAAAAAAAAAAAAAACTTAAGGGAAGAAGATGATGTTCCCCACCCATTCCCTTGTTTCTTCTAAATTTAATCAAATTAATAACATTGATTAGCATATTCTAATCAAAAAGACACATGGATCATACATTTCACAATGCACAAAACTATACTGTAACAGGCAATATTTGAAATAAATGGTCCAATATTTAAACCCATTTGGTTGGTGACAAATTTTAAGAATATTTCAGAGCAGCAATTAAGAAAAGTTTCAGTCGTGTAGTTAGAATATTTCAAGATAGAATGATTGGGATTTTCGGGAACATCAGCAACTATGTCCGAGAAATAATACTTGTCATAAATAACTCCAAAGTAGAAGAAACAAGAATATCAGTGAAACATCAAAACAAAACTTTTAGTGTTGCAATTGAAAAACAAGGATCTGGTCATAATACTCTAATTAATCTTGGCTTCTTCTCGTCTTCTTCTTCTGCTTATCTTCCGTACGATACCTCTCACGTCTCTCCTCTCTCCTCCGTTTCTTCGATATTTCCTCAGTCTTGGCTTTCTCTGCCTCATACTTTTCCTTCTTCTTCTGATCCGCTATTTTTTTCTTCTCCATCTGCGATTTTTTTAATCAGTACTTCAAGTCAGACGAGATCGATCAAAGATGATTATGCATATGCTATTGGTTTTTAAACATTACCTTGTACTGTTTCATCTGCACATATTTCTGGAGGACAGCACGATCTCTACGTTCTTTCGGATCCATTATAACAGCTCTTCTAGCATCTAGTGGTGGTCTTCCTCGCCTTGGTATATCTTTCGTTTTCGATTTAAACGGTAACATTTCTTCTAGTTTCTTTGGAACCACCAATGGATTGAACTTCTTTTTCTTCCTTTCGATTGGCTGCAAATGTTACACAAATGAGAATTAGTTGGAATCAACCTTTTTTTTAACACAAATGTTACCGCATTTTATGGGCTTTACCTGGTAGAGTGAATCCTTATTCACCGGAATTGGGATATTTTGCTCTCTACGGAGTTCACCAATAGTTTTCATCCCTTTCCAGGTCTTATCGCGGGGTTGCAAGGCTGTCGTTAGAGGATTGTAAAATTCTGGAACTTCCACATTGGTCCAAGCCCTTAAGAAGACAATGTCGCTACTATG
>CM051363.1:2941723-2966723 GCA_028015245.1 Cardamine occulta
ATCAATAGGAAGGGCGGTTCGGTCGCTTAGGAAAGAAGCTTTATCGTGGTTCAATGCAGCTGAAGAAGAAGAGGTGTTTGATGAATCTGCGAAGGCTTCAGCTTGGTATCATGTGACGTACCACTCAAGTTACTGGGGAGTTTATAATAAAGGTTTGCAACGTGACCATTTCTTGAGCTTTGCGTGGTGTATTTATGATAAGCTTGTGAGAATCAAGAAGGCGAGTGTTGGGAGGCGTCAGCGCCAAGAGACGCTCGAGCGGTTAGGCCGGTTCTGCATTTGAGTTGATTTTTCCTTTTATTTTTTATTTTTTATTATGGCTTATGAGTTATGAATTTCTAATGTACATAATGTTTGGTTTGGAGTGCAAAACAGCAATTTCTAGAAGAACAAAATCCATATTGATTAGGATTTCAACTCAAATGAATTTGTGTGGTCACCACTTCACATGAATTATTCGATTTTCTGGGATTTTATAGTAGTCTAACTGGGTTGCCTTCAAGTTTGACATTACTCCAGGGATATATCTAGATTGAATTGAAATGTCCACAGAGAAGGAGAATGTAAAACTTTGGTAATACTGATGTCAGTTGATCATGATCTGGCCAAAACTAGCATTTAGCTGGTGGATATTTAAATGTGAATCCGTCATAAACTAACTGATACTTTGACCCACGTTGAAAATAAATAACTTATTTGGAGCTTTGTAATTTCTCTGGTCAAAGCTTTTTAAATGTTTTGTCAGTTTTTTCCTTGGAAATAAAGTGGGTTTTACGGAGTCTTCTCTTTCTTTTTTGCGGTCTTCATTGAAATTCATGTAAAAGTGAAAGTTATTTTTTTTTATTTTTTTTTTCTCTTGTCTACTTCTTGATCAAGTAACTGTAGATTTCTCGGTGAATGTATGGAATGGTTTTAATATTATCATCTTCAAGTCATGATGGTTGGTTTGGATGTGTCGAATTCAATTAAGTTTGACGGAATTAAATCAAAACTGATGCTATAATAAATCTGAAATTTTATGAAATAGAACTATGATTTTGAGATGGTTTTAAAATAACAGCTAATGCAAATAAACCGGGTAAAAACTGAAAATTTCATTTGACATAATAGAATTCTATTTTCAAACCTCGCAACATATATATGTATGTATGTACATAAACATTTTCTCTAAGATGGGACAGACCCATGAAAACACATTCACAGCCTCTCTATATATGTGATAATATACACAGTCCAAAATCAAGAAATCACCCTTTGTTTATCAAGAAGAGACAAGAAGACGTTAGCGATGTAGCAGAGAAAACTTGACTTGCAAGCATAGTTTGCCCTTGTCCAAGTCAAGCCGAACTCCAGATAGTAACCAATGACCAGGACTATGTTGAGGTCCTCGACATAACTGAGAAGGATCGACACCGGCACCGGGAAAGACTTGAATCCAAATTAACCTCGTTTTTGTCTTTGTTGACCATATTATGATGAACACTCCCACTCTCCTGTAGTGGTAGGTTCCAAGCTCCCATGTTCAGTAACCGTGGCTTTAACTTGTGGATGATGAAGTTGACAACGAATTTCTTAATGACCCAATTGTCCACATTTGATGCTACACTTTGACCCAATCTAGTTCTTGTTTGTTTTTCAAGAACTTAATCTCTCACCATTTCAGGCGTAAAATATGAAAATAATTCCTCTATATATACAGAATTTATGTTTGCACGAGTCCTTACATGTGATGTGATGGAAGAAAACTGATTAGAAGTCTTCATCTTATTGAAGATGGCAAAACATAAAATAAAGCCATCTGTATTTTGGTATACAAAATAAGTAGAAACAAATTATTGGTAAGGAGAGACTAGCGTCTCGAAATAAGGTGTACCAAAAAAAGTCATCTTACGAAGTAGAGAAAAGGTGCGACAAATATTATGGTTTTTGGAATCGTAGAGTACCCAGAAGTTATGGGAATAATCTGAAGTGACGATAGAATTGTTGATCGTCGCAATGGGAAGGATACCCCAACGTAGTGGCGGGAAATTAGACAAATCTATGGTATACATCATTTTGAATGATGTCTTGTTTATATCTAGGCACCATATTTTGAATAAAGGGTCCTTGATGATAACATTATGGTATTGGAAGATGCATAGGCGATGGTTAAGAACACGCATGCCCAGTCTATGGGACTTTATAGACTTGATATTCGGAGTGGTTGAAAAGCTTTGAAACTTGTGTGTGTGAAGATCAAAAGCTAGTACCTTATCATGCTCCTGATCATGCGTGAAGCAGTAGATCACTCCATCCAAGTGTACTAGAGAATGGCCGTATAAAGGTCAACAATGAGGAGGGTCTACGTAACTCCAAGTGTTAAAATCAAGACATAAAACCTTGCAAATGGTTGATTCATTCACCTTTATGTCATCAAACTCGAAAAAACATACTAGCTTATACCTTCGTCTCTCACTCTTCTCCCTTCCGATCCCAAGCAAAGTATAAGCCATACGCCGAGCTGTTACCAAGAAAGAAACCCGAAACTTAAATTAATTAATTATCGATTGAAAGTAAATTTTGAATAGTATATATCATCATAATTAATTAAGTACGTACGTACCGTGAGGGATAGTAAAGGTGGGATCAGGAACACTGCGCCAACAAGTGGTGGCAGGATTAAAAATGCTAATGCGACTATATGAGGACCTAGTATCGTTGTGCAAGCAGATTAAACCGTCGCAAGGCATGATTTCGATCCCATGCCATTAAACTCGCGAAAATACTTAATGGGTAGGCAGGGAGAAATTTCATGTACGATTCCATTTGTTGAAAACAACATACTGTCAAAAACGATTCTATCGCAACTTTCTTCTTGCCTTGATAACGCGAGGATTCTCGAGTGTCCTCTTCGAGATTTCTGAAACCCTACGTGTTTTTCTATGAAATACTTTGATTCTAGCGTACCTCTCCATTCTTTCGACACGGCTTTGAATCTCATCAGCGATTTTACCGGAAGCTTCACCAGAATCTCTTCCACAGTCTCTTGCGGAATGTTTCCGCCTCTTCTTTTCTCTTCCTCCATCTCTACGACCTAATTAGGGTTTCTCTTCTTCTCTTAATTATATATATACTACTCATGAGTTATATATATGGATTATCCATATATATATATATATTAAATATTATAAAAATATCCAAAACATACCATATATAATGTATGTACATAAACACTTTCTCTGAGATGGGACAGACCCATCAAACACACATTCACAGCTTCTCTATATATGTGATAATATACACACTCCAAAATCAAGAAATCACCCTTTGTTGTATGTCGCAATTTCGGAGGGAAAAAAATTGTTTTTGTTTATCAATAAGAGACAAGAAGACGTTGGCGATGTAGCAGAGAAAACTTGACGTGCAAGCATAGCTTGCCCTTGTCCAAGTAAAGCCGAACTCCAGTTACTAACCAATGACCAGGACTATGTTGAGGTCCTCGACATAACTGAGAAAGATCGACGAATTTTACAATCTTGTTATTCGCCGGAATCGGAGGTCCTCCGGGGAAGACACTTGAATCCAAATTGACTTCGTTTTTGTCTTTGTTGACCATATTATGATGAACACTCCCACTAGTCAATGGCAAGCTCATGGAAGAGAAGATTCCCGATTTCTGAGTTCCGGTTGGTCCATGGACCCAATCTTTCTGAACGACGTAATGATCGGAGACTTTGGTGAAACGGAGACGAAGGTGGAGAACAGTTTTTGAGCCGTGTTTCTTCACTTCGAGTTGTGCTCCGGTGACGATGAAAGCGACATCGTTTTGAGACTTGTTGCTTGTTGTCGTGATCCAGTCTGGGTCGTATTTCACTGGAGCTGTACACACGTGTGAGAATTTCTTACCGTTTAGAGATTCGAAGTAGCGATCATTGTCGGCGATTTGGTCGGAGCCTCTCCATATATGATCGTCAGTGATCTTTTCCCCAACCGAAGTTCTTGAATTTTCTAGGTGTTGTAGGTGTATACCCAGCCTGATCACCATAAATTCATTATTTCACTATATATATATATACCTTGATTTTATAAACATTGATTCTGTAACAAACAAAAATATAAACTTATTTGCTTTGGTTAACGTTACCTATTGCATTTCTTCCCTTCAAGGAACAATCGCAATCCGGTTACTGGGTTCTTCTCGCTAGTCACCTAACCAAAGCGACCTCAACAATTAGTAAAATTACTAATATTTTTACATATATATAATTAATGATATTATGAATAGGAAAAAACAAAATGTGAGCAAATAGTTAACGATGTGTTACGTACGGGGGTGGTATTAACGTATAGTTTTGGACCCATGAAGTTAATGTGAAGAGCAGGATACGCTGAAGCCATATTTGGCGCCGCGCCAAATGGAAGGTCATTATGGACCGGGGCCCATGTTCTAGGCCCAGAAAAATCCAAAAAATATTGCAGGTCCATTAACGGCGGCTTGTCTGTTCAAATTTACCAACATCATTTACCAAACTATACTTATCTTCAATAATCAAAATACTATCAAAGGTGAGAACAGTTACATCTGAGGTAGAGAGACATGGCGTGAGAGAGGAGACCAGAACCAGGGACGTCTTTAAGGAGTGATGTGATTGGAATAAAGTTGAAGTTGATCGCATCGGGCTTTTCCGGGACTGTTATTAGCCATTCACTATGGCTCTTTGCTCTTCCGTCGCCTCCTCTTTTCGCGCATATAACCGTTATGCCCTGCACGTAAATTTGTTTTTCTAGTGATTAACATTTTCATTATATAATTAGTTGTTTAGATTCTATATGTAAAACTTACTTACATTTTGAGAATTTATTGAAAAATTATTGAAAGCAACCGTTTGTTTGTCATCATAGACGTTGAACGCTTCAGGAAACTGCAATATTAAAGGTTGCAAATGGTTGTCCTGTTATTTACTCCATTTGGTAAAATGAAATTAAGTATATCATTTTCTTTTAAAATTTTCCCTCTATTATATCATTGCCAAAAAACTAAGCGCAATACATTTGTTCCCTTAGTTTTAGTTATGAATAAATGCATAATGCCAAAATCGCACTAAGAATTAAAAAATAATTATCTAAAGCTGACCTTGTGCTGAGAGTGTGATTGGTGATTGGCCTTATTGTGCCGATGAGAAGAAAGAAGGCAAGAGCCAGTGAACAATTGGTCGCCGAGATCGTAGAGATGGTGACGGAGGAGGTCGGTGTCGAGATCATTAGACTTGTCTTGTCTCACAACCACCATGTCTTGACCTCCTACACTCACCCCAGTTATGACGTGTGTACCATACCTCTCTATAAACCTGTCCTTTTTCAAATTTATTTTTTATTATTACTCTACGATCATTGTGACAAATGATTACGTAATTACGACAAAAAAATATAAGAATGTTTTCGAATACAAGTTGGCTGGTACTTTATATTTTAGATGATTGATTCAAAGTCTTCGCAAATAGTGTTCGGTTTTTCAGTTTACAATTATTCAACGTTTTTATTAGTATTTTAACTTCAATTCAATGAGGACAAAAAAGATATCAGTAAAAATCAAGTTTCTCCCTGAATCTTCGATCGGTACGATCTTAGTTGGAAACGTTGACTATTGAATTTTGATATTCAAAAGATAAGAGAAAAAGAAACGGATATTCCACATAAATTCATAACATAGAATTAGTCAAAAATATTCTATCACTATTCAAACCAAAACAACTGGCCAAGTTTGAATTTTTTTGATAATATGTCTTTGCTCGTAATGTAACACCACGAAACTATATCAGTCAATAGAAGAAAAAAAAAACATATGTACTACTGACCTGGCCAATAATTGTGGGTCCCACGAAGAAGGAACGGCGTTTCGAACGCGGTCAGTGAGACGCAAACGATTGGGATTATGGATGTGAATATTAAACAGCGTTACAACGGAAGCGTCCAGTCCTAAAGATTTAACCTTTGCCGCGTCTATTGCCCATGACCCGCTTTGAAACCCGAACGTCGCGTTGAAATTTCCCGACGGTATTTTTCCGGTCACCGACGATCGCTGGTTAAAATACTCTGACATCTGATTCCCAAACAACAACAACACACACACACACTCATGTAATGTAAACATCTACTATGATTTTAGAAGTATGGGTAATATGAAGGAAGAAGTTATAAAATCGAGGACCTTGTTGAAATCAAGAATGTCTGAACGAAATCGAGTTCGTTCTCCTTTGTCGCAACTAATATCGGCGGAGACATTTTGAAAAGCTCCGAAACCAGGAATATGCAATTCTCTATTTTGAGTTTGGTCGAGGACAACCAATCTGCTATCTCCGGCGGCGCCGTCGCCGTTTTTGCAGTATTTTAACCGAAAATCCGCCGTTAAATCGAAACCTTTGCCAAGACTCTTGACCGCCGTCTCCACCACATCTTCGCCGACTCTGTTCATCTCTGTTTCCTATTGGAGTAAAACCTGCAAGTCTTTGTAGGTATATATATAGAGAAACTTAATTAATGTTTGATTACTTGTAATGATAGTTTATCAAACTTATTATAATATTTATCTTGAACAGAAGAAGAGAAAGAACGTGACGGGCCTATGATTATCGGATTATTCGAAAAAGTATGAAAACGACGAATAACAGCATCGTTTACGAAGTCTTCGGACTTGGGAAAAACACGTAAATATATCACTTGCAAAGGTAGATTTTTAAAACATTATAATGATTTTGGTCTAACTTAAATTAGTTAAAATGATAGATATTACAAGAAAAAAGTGATTAGTAAAGTTATAAATTTAGGAAATTTTCTCTTTATTTGGTCATGGTAATTGTATTATTTATTAGGTTCACAGGGATTATCGTATGAAGTCTATGCTAAGCATCTTGATGAATACATAGTCAATGTAGTCATTATGGTTGATGTATCAATCTAAGTATGTTGATGTGGTTTCTTGAGCAATCATACCATTTTCAATGGGTGGCTCTATTTTCTTCTTTAAAAATAAAGATCTTCAAAAATAATTTGCTCAAATGGTTGTCTCTATTTTCATTTTTAAATAGTATTTAAAATATATAATATTTTTATTTTATTAACTAATTTATACCAAAATCTTTTACTTTTTAATTTCATAAATTTGGCCCATTTATTTTGTTTTATAACAATAGTTTAATAAAAATCTGATGTTAATAAAATTAAACATTGTATCATATAAAAAAACATTTCATTACACCACATAAAATTAAAAAAATAACTATTACATTTTTTTAAGCATCTTCATTGGATTTATCATCTTTCATGTAATTCCATAAAATTTGATACACTCACATTTTTTTTTAATTTATCATCTCTCATGTAATTTATATTTCTAATTTAATATAAATTTTTGTTGCATGTTATAATTATGAAATAACCAAAATTTAAATATAGTTTTTTTATATAAGTACACAAATGAACATATAATTTTGTTTAGGTATAAGATATATACATATATAAAATTAAAAGATCATATTGTAAATAAAAAATATTTATCTAAAAATAGAGAAATGAACAATTTTTTCTAAATTTAGAGAAATACTGTTCATTTTCTATTTTTATAGGAAGATATAGAATATCATTTGTAAATATTTTGCTATCAAAATAGAAAAATCTCTAAAAATACAGCACCATTTATGCTTTCATAAAGATCAAGGTTCTTTGATCCCAAAGAACAAAATCCAGATTAAATAGTTTGACCGTTTAAGCAGCATCTCAAGAACAGAATAAAGTACTTACGAGTTTCAGAAGTCCAGTCACATATCAAACAAAAATGGGATTATAATCATTACATAGACAATTTGATGTGCGATATTTGATAATTCTATTTTTGATATGAAAAGTGGTAAGTTATTTACTTATTACGTAACGCACTAACAGTTTATCATAATTATCAATATAAAATTTATTTAAAATAGTTAGGGGGAAGTAGTTCGCACGGCCAATTAACCCGATGCAAAATTTTCCAGTTCAAGTGATAAAACTGAATAATATGAACATGACCATTTCAAAAACTTGTTTGACTGATATTTTGATTTTGGATAGTAATATCCAACGTCTCCGTCGTACGTAATTAAAGCAATCTACAATAAAAACAGACGTTGCCTCTTCTTTTTCTCTTATTTGCTTCTGCTTTCACACATATACTAATTATGTCGGTATATATATACACACATATACTAATTAAGCTGATGTGACTACAAAATTGCGTACACGCATAAAGATAACAATCTAGTTAATTATGTCGGTATATATATACACATATACAAATATATGAATATTAAAATTGCATTGTTTACCTCCATTCGATATCATAGCGTGGCTGCTATATCGAGTATTTGTGGCATTTTTACTAAGTAGCTCGAAATTGGAATAAACGGAACCAGCTTTATTAGATTAAAATAAGTGTATTTAGTACTAAATAAACGTGACTAATTAAACGAGGCGGAGATTAGAGACTTTCGTCTGGGTGTTTTGAGCTTGGTTAAATATATATATATCTCCAATGTGGTTGACAACAAAAAAAAATCACCAAATCATCTCATTCACGTGTAGCCTCTGTGCGAACGCAGCTGTTGTAACGCGTCTTCGTTGTTTGTTTATTGTTAGTTGCTTCATCTTTTTCACTTTCACCGAGTAGGATTGGTCAATTGATTCAAATTATTATATAATATATATATATATATACATAGTAAATCCGTTTCAGTTTATTATTTAACGTTGTGGTAAAAAACTGAATATGTGTAATTAATAAAATATTCAAAAAATATCAAACAATAATATTATATATATACAAAAAAAATTTGTTAACAAATCAGATTATGAATTAGCTAACCTATAGAAGCAGAATAGGTGATGGCATAAGAAAAAAAAAAGCAGAATAGACCCAAGTACGGATATTAGTTTTTTTACAGTTGAAATTATATACATTAAAAATATATGCGCATAATGAACCAATGAAATTTGATAAATATGCGCATTATTTGTTGGCTTATTATGCGATAAATATTTGGCCGATGAAATATGTGCATTATTTCTTCAAATCAGATTTTGAAGAAGAAGTCAAAAGGGAAAAGACTTGGCTTCTTTACTTGCAAATTTCTTGTTGCCATATTTAAAAGTAAATTCATCTATAAATTTTAATATTGCATCATCTGAACAAACTGTGAAAATAATTTGATATTACTTTTTACTAAACATTTTTGGTTGAAGCCAAGATTGTAAGATTATAGAAGTCAAATAGAATCTTGTCCAAATCAGATTATTTCAATTGTATATATATATATATATATATATTATAGTAATTTTAGTCCCCAATATTTTTATATCAAGATCACTTCTAATTATAGATTTAAAGATAGTATAAAAAGTTATTCATTCTAAAATATTTTTTAATTGCTTTTGGATATTTGAATGAAAATAATTCCACATTATCTTGAATTATAATTCTAATAACATTTGAAATATATATATAACCTACAATCTAATAAAAATTATATCAAAGATCATTGTCATTGTCACTGTCAATGTCAAATATCACAGGACTGTTGTTAGTTACCAAAAATCGGATCAAATGCTGGACTAACCTTATGGAAAGAAAAGGGAGCTGTATGACCTTCATGTAATCTATATGACCTTCATTTAACCCATATATGTGATATTCCCATTTTAACCTTGATTTAATTAAAAAAAAAAAAAGTCAGCTCCAGCATTTGGTCCGACGACGACGACGACTTCGTCATTTGACCCCGACGACACGAATCTCCGACGACGACGACACGAAGCTGTTGCGAGCTTCCTCAGACGAGCCTCCTCCGTCGCCCGCGATCTCACTTCCTCTTCTCCGGTCATACAGCTC
Organism: Cardamine occulta; assembly: GCA_028015245.1. NCBI lineage: Eukaryota > Viridiplantae > Streptophyta > Magnoliopsida > Brassicales > Brassicaceae > Cardamine > Cardamine occulta. Next base: position 2,951,619 of record CM051363.1, read on the forward strand.
CGAAACTCCTTCTTCTTCTCCGAAATCCTCAAACTCCTTCTGCCATTAACGACGAGGTGAGTCCGCTTTCAATCTCTTCAATATGTTGTTTATGAGTTTTAATCTCTTCAATATAAGTGTTATATATGAGTAATAGCTTAAATTCGAGTTTGGATTTGAGCCATTTTCAAATCTTGTTTTGGAATTCGTCGATCGGATCTGGGTAGAATCGCAGTTACTATTGGTAAAGTAAGTTCGAAAGTTAAACTATGTTACAGGGTTAAACTAAGTTAAACTATGCTGTAGGAGTTAAACTAAGTTTAACTAAGTTAAACTATGTTGCAGAAGTTAAACTAAGTTAAACTAAGTTAAACTATACACACTATAGACTGATTTTTTTTATTATTTGTTTGCAGGGGACAATGACGCTCATTTATTTTGATTATGGTGGATATTATTCACATAGGGGAGATGTTGTTAAATGGAATCCAAGAGAAGTTCAAATATATTCTATATTTACTTATGGTGGTGCGGAGGACTTCAATTACTCATCGTTGCTTGAGAAAATTCGTAGAAAAGTGAATGTAGACAAAGCGACGAGGCTGAAATTAAGTTACATTCATGGAGTATTACAGAGAGTATCATATATCTACGATGACAATGATGTCTTGGGATACATATGGTTATGTGAAAATAAAGAGCAAGTTGTTTTGCACGTCGAGGTAGTGGAAGGTGTTGAACAAACCCGGAAAAGTTCACAAGCTTCAAGACATGAGATATCATCTGGTAAATCAAGTAGAGTTATGGGAATTTGTGACGATGTTAGGAATGATGCTGGAGATAATGTAGATAGAGTTAGTTGGTTACCAGAAATTGGAGAATCATCAGAAAGTATTGTTGGATGAGATATTGTTCCTTGTAATCCAGATATTGGACACAGTGAATTAGGTGTCGATGATGCTGAAGGTACACATGTTGATTTGGATGTCGGAGACTATCGAGGTACAATTGCTTATCCGGATGTGGATAACTATCAAGGTTCACCTGTTGTAGTACCAGATGAGGTTGTGGATGTTGTAGAGGTTGAATGGGATAATGATATTGATATGAGGATAAAACAAGAATTTGATAGTAAGCACGAAGTCCAAGATTTAATTGATAGAGCTGTACACAAGCATTGCTTCGAGGTCGCTACGATCAAGTCGACACGTAAGTTGTTAGTGTATAAATGTCGAGGTATTGGTTGCATATGGTCAGTACGAGTTGCAACAGAAAAGGGTTCAGATCGTTGGTCTGTTAGAACATACAACAAGATGCATACATGCTCTTGGCTAACTTCGAATACAAGCAACATTAAAAAAAGGGAACACCGCGATTAGTTGCATCAGTTGTGCATGAGGATTATCCGGATCAATTTGAAACTCTAACCCCAAAAATGTTGATGGGTTTAGTGCAAAGAAGGCTAAATTGTGAGGTCTCATATAGTACCGCTTTGAGAGGAAAAAACTAGCGATGGTGACTTCTTGTGATAGCCCAGAAGATTGCTATAAAATGTTGCCTTCTTATTTGTACATGTTAGAGAAGATGAATTAAGGTACGTTAACACGGCTGGAATGTGGTGAAGAAAACAAGTTTAAGTATGTATTCTTTGCATTGGGTGCTAGTATAGAAGGATTTAAAGTAATGCGGAAAGTTATCATCGTGGATGGAACTTTTCTTAAGACTGTATATGGTGGGGTTCTTATTATTGCAACTGCTCAAGATCCAGAGCATCACAATTATCCTCTTGCATTTGCGGTAGTAGACAGTGAAAACGATGCAAGTTGGAGGTGGTTTCTCCAAACGTTGAAGACAGTTGTGCCAGATCACCCTGAGCTTGTGTTCGTTTCGGATAAAAATAAAAACTGTAGGGGAGGTGTATCCCAATGCTAAGCATGGATATTGTTTGTGGCATATGTCTCAGAATGTGAAATCGCGTGCTTATAGCGCTAACAAAAAAGACGTTGCAGTCCAGTTTAGAGAATACGGTCGGACTTACACAGAGGTTGAGTTCCTCCGACTTTATCCAGAATTTAGGATAAGACACCCTAAATGTGGTGATTATCTAGATGAAAGTGTTGAAGATTGTAAGTGGGCAAGATGCTATTTTCCAAGAGAAAGATACAGCATATGCACCACCAATTCTGTTGAATGTATCAATGGTGTGTTCAAAGATCAAAGAAGTTACTTGTTGCTACCATTGTTTAATTCGATTATTGCCAAGATTTGTGAATGGTCCAACAAACATAGGAAGGCTGCCGTGGAGGTACCAACTACTCAGAAACTAGTACCTTTTGTCTATAAGTTATTGCACAAGAGATGTGAGATTGCAAAAAAGTTACCAGTATCTGAGCTTAACAGTTTTACGCTTGAATACACGGTGCTTGGAGAAGATGGAAAACGTTACATGGTTGATCTTAGAAGCAAAAGTTGTAGTTGTAGGCGTTATGATATAGAAAAATATCCATGTGAACATGCGATTGCTGCAACTATGTTCCATGGAAAAACGTCAGAGGTCGATCTACACGAGTGCTGCTCACGTTATTATTTTTCTGAGAATTGGGTGACGGCTTACTGTAAGACCATCTATCCAGTACCGAATATATCTGCGTGGGTAGTTCCTGTTCATATTACTGGTAGATGCGTTTTGCCTCCAGATTACCGGAAAAAAAAAAAGGAAGAACTCAACAGACTATGTTTTCGTCAGTTGGAGAACATCGAGGAAGAACGAGATCCCAAGGTCTTGGAAGTTACTTTAATATGTCGACCTAATTTATTTATTTAAATTTCTTGAATTAAGACTTGCGGTTGTTTTTTTGTTGCTAGATGTGTATTTGATATATCAGGTATAACTTCCAGAATCAAGTTAAACTATATCAAATTTTTATATTAAAAGTTAAACCTTTGTTAAACTACTGTTAAACTAATATTGTTAAACGGAAGTAAAACTACCGTTAAACCGAAGTTAAACTACTGTTAAACCGAAGTTAAACTACCATTAAACTGAAGGTAAATAGGTCATCTTAACAAACTTAATTCTTCAACATTCATAACCGTCAAACAAAATATAGTTGCAGCATATGGTTAATCTTAGTTAATAGTTAAAATTATAAAAAATAAAATTTTAAAATATAATGTATGTTCAGTTTGAAATCTCGGTAAAAACCATATACAATGTATGTTACTTAGTTATTACTATCATCTGAATTGTAAAATACAATAAACGGATCATTTTAATATATATTAATTTATAATACGATGTTATATGTGTGTTAAAATGAAATTTCAAAATGGTAAACTATATGAAATCTTTTTAAATAGGGTTAAACTAGGTTTTTGGTTTTTAAGATGGAAGTTAAACTATGTGTAACTTTGTTAAACTAGATTTTTGGTTAAACTAGGTGGTTAAACTCTATGGAAACAAAATTGAATGACGGCGCTGTTTTTTAAATTAAAATGAATGACAGCGCCGTTTTTTTTTAATTAGTAATTTTTTTTTTAAAATTCGTTAATTTTTAATTTAAGTTAAACTGAGTTAGACGGACGTAAAACTGAGTTAAACTGAGTTAAACTGAAGTTAAACTGAAGCTAAACGGAAGTTAAACAGAAGTTAAACCAAAGTGAAATTGAAGGTAAACTGAAGGTAAACTAAGTTCACATAAATTCCTAAAATAACAAGTTCAAACTGAAACACTTTTGCCAAACTAGAGGTTCAACAAACAAATCCAAACTAAAACCACTTTTGCCAATATAAAGGTTCAACAACACAAATCCAAAGTGAAATACTTTTGCCAACATTTATGCCTTTTGTCTTTTGCTTGCTCTTCCTCCTCTTCTTCCTCTTCCTCCTCGACCTTTTTTCTCCCCAGTATAAGGTGGGAGAAGGTGTTTGGACTGCTTACGTTTCCTCTTCTTGCCTAACCCTTCATCCTCATTTTCGGGAGGACTGTCCACATCTATAACCAAATTGACCGTAGGCTCTTCATGAGGAGGAATCCAAACAACCATTGTAGTTAGAGGATCTATAGGTACACATATATAAAAAATTTATTTAACAAGTTAAACTGAAATTTAAATACAAGATATGACAAGATTAAATTAAGTACCTTCAGCATCATTGTCGTCCTTGGCATCCACATCTATCACCTCTTTCTCCTCCTCATCCTTCTCCACCTCTTTCTCCACAACCTCCGCCTCCTTCTCCTCCTCTTTCTCCTCCTTCTCCACAGCCTCCTCCTCCACCTCTTCCTTCTCCTCCTCCACTTCCTCCTCCATATCCTCTTCATCCTCTTCCTCCTTCTCCACCTCCCCCTCTTCATCCTCTTCCTCCTTCTCCACCTCCTCCTTCTCCACAGCCTCCTCCTCTGCCTCTTCCTTCTTCACCTCCTCCTTCTCCACAGCCTCCTCCTCTGCCTCTTCCTTCTCCTCCTCCTTCGTATCCTCTTCATCCTCCTCCTCCGTATCCTCTTCATCCTCCTTCTCCTTCTCCATAGCCTCCTCCTCTGCCTCTTCCTTCTCCTCCTCCACCTCCTCCTCCCCCGCCTCCCCCTCCTCCTCCACCTTCTCCTCCTCCTCCTTATCCCCTTCATCATCATAGATCCTCGTCATCAGTATCACCACACGTCTCAATTACTCTTTTCCCAGTAGCTTTATCATATACATTTGCAATAAGAGAGGTCATGGGCGACCCTATAGAAATTGTTGAAGTAGTTGGTCCATTTTATAAAAAAAAAATAATAATACAAATTATTTGAGAAACATATACTTACATCTCCCAGGACTGTCGTTGTTAAAATCTTCATCCACGAAAACAAGTTCACCACTCTTGGATTTCTCCAAGAGATCAATCCTACTTGTCAGATCACTAACCTTACTATTAAGGGTTTTGAACCCTTCCATAATTGCCTTGGACATTTCAGCAATTGATTCATGGAGCCTTGATCATTACCTTCCAGGTTATTCTCTCGATGCATATGGAAGATGGGCTTGAACTGTGGATGTCGGAGGAACCACCTAAGCTCTTGTCCACCGAGATCCCTTATGAATTGGACACACTTACTAGGATCACACCGTGTACCAATCTTCGTGATCTTTGAGTACTGGCTAGGCTCAAAAAAGAACCCCAACGGCTGTACAGGTACCTACATTCAAAACAGTAAAATAAGTAATGTTAACAATAGTTGAACGATAGTTTAACACTAGTTTAACATGTAAACCACTAAGACTGCAAGTTTAACCCTATTTTAACATTAGTTTAACAACAGTTTAACACTAGTTTAGTATTAGTTTATCTCTAGTTTTACCTAACATTTAACTCTAGTTTAACATGTCAAACACAAAGGCTGCAAGTGTAAGTCTAGTTTAACTCTAATACTTACAATTTTTTCCTCAGCACCACCAGTATATGTACCCGATCCGCCTACTTCTTGAGAAGGCTACAAGAAAAACGATATATAAACATGTTAAACCAATTCTTAATTATTAATCATAATCAAATAATTCAAAAAATCATACCCTATGTTTTCTTTTTCTCCTCAATTCCTTTTGTTGGATCGAACGGGAACTATCACCAACTGCTGGATCTTTAGGATCCTTCACATTTCCAATTCTCTTCCTCATCGTCTTCAATTTATATACCTATCACAAATCTGCAAAACATCCAATACAATTGATACTTAATCCCTAAATTGAAGACCCTAAATCGATACCCCAATTTAAAACCCTAAATTCATCAATTCCTCTTCCACGAACCCCTAACAAAACAATGTCTAATCTCTAAACCTAAAATTTAAGTTTCAGTAGTTTGAAATTGAACAAGTAAACATTAGTTTGAAAATAGTTTAACCCGAAGATAACCCAAAGATAACGAGGACCAGAATCGCAATTACCCTAAATTCATAAATTCCTCTTCCACGATGAACCCCTAACAAAAATATGACTCTAAACCCAAAATTGAAGTTTCAGTAGTTTTCAATTGAACAAATAAATATTAGTTTACCTTCAATTTAACCCGAAGATGACGAGGACAAGATGACGAAGAAGAAGATTTGGAAGAAAGAAAAAATCGAGAGAGGAAGAGGAAACTGAAAATAATAAGAAATGGGAAGAGAACGCTGGATTTCGAAGTGTTGAAGATTGTAAGTGGGCAAGATGCTATTTTCCAAGAGAAAGATACAGCATATGCACCACCAATTCTGTTGAATGTATCAATGGTGTGTTCAAAGATCAAAGAAGTTACTTGTTGCTACCATTGTTTAATTCGATTATTGCCAAGATTTGTGAATGGTCCAACAAACATAGGAAGGCTGCCGTGGAGGTACCAACTACTCAGAAACTAGTACCTTTTGTCTATAAGTTATTGCACAAGAGATGTGAGATTGCAAAAAAATTACCAGTATCTGAGCTAAACAGTTTTATGCTTGAATACACGGTGCTTGGAGAAGATGGAAAACGTTACATGGTTGATCTTAGAAGCAAAAGTTGTAGTTGTAGGCGTTATGATATAGAAAAATATCCATGTGAACATGCGATTGCTGCAACTATGTTCCATGGAAAAACGTCAGAGGTCGATCTACACGAGTACTGCTCACGTTATTATTTTTCTGAGAATTGGATGACGGCTTACTGTAAGACCATCTATCCAGTACCGAATATATCTGCGTGGGTAGTTCCTGTTCATATTACTGGTAGATGCGTTTTGCCTCCAGATTATCGGAAAAAAAAAGGGAAGAACTCAACAGACTATGTTTTCGTCAGTTGGAGAACATCGAGGAAGAACGAGATCCCAAGGTCTTGGAAACTACTTTAATATGTCGACCTAATTTATTTATTTAAATTTCTTGAATTAAGACTTGCGGTTGTTTTTTTGTTGCTAGATGTGTATTTGATATATCAGGTATAACTTCCAGAATCAAGTTAAACTATATCAAATTTTTATATTAAAAGTTAAACCTTTGTTAAACTACTGTTAAACTAATATTGTTAAACGGAAGTAAAACTACCGTTAAACCGAAGTTAAACTACTGTTAAACCGAAGTTAAACTACCATTAAACTGAAGGTAAATAGGTCATCTTAACAAACTTAATTCTTCAACATTCATAACCGTCAAACAAAATATAGTTGCAGCATATGGTTAATCTTAGTTAATAGTTAAAATTATAAAAAATAAAATTTTAAAATATAATGTATGTTCAGTTTGAAATCTCGGTAAAAACCATATACAATGTATGTTACTTAGTTATTACTATCATCTGAATTGTAAAATACAATAAACGGATCATTTTAATATATATTAATTTATAATACGATGTTATATGTGTGTTAAAATGAAATTTCAAAATGGTAAACTATATGAAATCTTTTTAAATAGGGTTAAACTAGGTTTTTGGTTTTTAAGATGGAAGTTAAACTATGTGTAACTTTGTTAAACTAGATTTTTGGTTAAACTAGGTGGTTAAACTCTATGGAAACAAAATTGAATGACGGCGCTGTTTTTTAAATTAAAATGAATGACAGCGCCGTTTTTTTTTAATTAGTAATTTTTTTTTTAAAATTCGTTAATTTTTAATTTAAGTTAAACTGAGTTAGACGGACGTAAAACTGAGTTAAACTGAGTTAAACTGAAGTTAAACTGAAGCTAAACGGAAGTTAAACTGAAGTTAAACTAAAGTTAAATTGAAGGTAAACTGAAGGTAAACTAAGTTCACATAAATTCCTAAAATAACAAGTTCAAACTGAAACACTTTTGCCAAACTAGAGGTTCAACAAACAAATCCAAACTAAAACCACTTTTGCCAATATAAAGGTTCAACAACACAAATCCAAAGTGAAATACTTTTGCCAACATTTATGCCTTTTGTCTTTTGCTTGCTCTTCCTCCTCTTCTTCCTCTTCCTCCTCGACCTTTTTTCTCCCCAGTATAAGGTGGGAGAAGGTGTTTGGACTGCTTACGTTTCCTCTTCTTGCCTAACCCTTCATCCTCATTTTCGGGAGGACTGTCCACATCTATAACCAAATTGACCGTAGGCTCTTCATGAGGAGGAATCCAAACAACCATTGTAGTTAGAGGATCTATAGGTACACATATATAAAAAATTTATTTAACAAGTTAAACTGAAATTTAAATACAAGATATGACAAGATTAAATTAAGTACCTTCAGCATCATTGTCGTCCTTGGCATCCACATCTATCACCTCTTTCTCCTCCTCATCCTTCTCCACCTCTTTCTCCACAACCTCCGCCTCCTTCTCCTCCTCTTTCTCCTCCTTCTCCACAGCCTCCTCCTCCACCTCTTCCTTCTCCTCCTCCACTTCCTCCTCCATATCCTCTTCATCCTCTTCTTCCTTCTCCACCTCCCCCTCCGTATCCTCTTCATCCTCTTCCTCCTTCTCCACCTCCTCCTTCTCCACAGCCTCCTCCTCTGCCTCTTCCTTCTTCACCTCCTCCTTCTCCACAGCCTCCTCCTCTGCCTCTTCCTTCTCCTCCTCCTTCGTATCCTCTTCATCCTCCTCCTCCGTATCCTCTTCATCCTCCTTCTCCTTCTCCATAGCCTCCTCCTCTGCCTCTTCCTTCTCCTCCTCCACCTCCTTCTCCACAGACTCCTCCTCCTCCTCCTCCACCTTCTCCTCCTCCTCCTTATCCCCTTCATCATCAGTATCGTCCTCGTCATCAGTATCACCACACGTCTCAATTACTCTTTTCCCAGTAGCTTTATCATATACATTTGCAATAAGAGAGGTCATGGGCGACCCTATAGAAATTGTTGAAGTAGTTGGTCCATTTTATAAAAAAAAATAATAATACAAATTATTTGAGAAACATATACTTACATCTCCCAGGACTGTCGTTGTTAAAATCTTCATCCACGAAAACAAGTTCACCACTCTTGGATTTCTCCAAGAGATCAATCCTACTTGTCAGATCACTAACCTTACTATTAAGGGTTTTGAACCCTTCCATAATTGCCTTGGACATTTCAGCAATTGATTCATGGAGCCTTGATCATTACCTTCCGGTTATTCTCCTGATGCATATGGAAGATGTGCTTGAACTGTGGATGTCGGAGGAACCACCTAAGCTCTTGTCCACCGAGATCCCTTATGAATTGGACACACTTACTAGGATCACACCGTGTACCAATCTTCGTGATCTTTGAGTACTGGCTAGGCTCAAAAAAGAACCCCAACGGCTGTACAGGTACCTACATTCAAAACAGTAAAATAAGTAATGTTAACAATAGTTGAACGATAGTTTAACACTAGTTTAACATGTAAACCACTAAGACTGCAAGTTTAACCCTATTTTAACATTAGTTTAACAACAGTTTAACACTAGTTTAGTATTAGTTTATCTCTAGTTTTACCTAACATTTAACTCTAGTTTAACATGTCAAACACAAAGGCTGCAAGTGTAAGTCTAGTTTAACTCTAATACTTACAATTTTTTCCTCAGCACCACCAGTATATGTACCCGATCCGCCTACTTCTTGAGAAGGCTACAAGAAAAACGATATATAAACATGTTAAACCAATTCTTAATTATTAATCATAATCAAATAATTCAAAAAATCATACCCTATGTTTTCTTTTTCTCCTCAATTCCTTTTGTTGGATCGAACGGGAACTATCACCAACTGCTGGATCTTTAGGATCCTTCACATTTCCAATTCTCTTCCTCATCGTCTTCAATTTATATACCTATCACAAATCTGCAAAACATCCAATACAATTGATACTTAATCCCTAAATTGAAGACCCTAAATCGATACCCCAATTTAAAACCCTAAATTCATCAATTCCTCTTCCACGAACCCCTAACAAAACAATGTCTAATCTCTAAACCTAAAATTTAAGTTTCAGTAGTTTGAAATTGAACAAGTAAACATTAGTTTGAAAATAGTTTAACCCGAAGATAACCCAAAGATAACGAGGACCAGAATCGCAATTACCCTAAATTCATAAATTCCTCTTCCACGATGAACCCCTAACAAAAATATGACTCTAAACCCAAAATTGAAGTTTCAGTAGTTTTCAATTGAACAAATAAATATTAGTTTACCTTCAATTTAACCCGAAGATGACGAGGACAAGATGACGAAGAAGAAGATTTGGAAGAAAGAAAAAATCGAGAGAGGAAGAGGAAACTGAAAATAATAAGAAATGGGAAGAGAACGCTGGATTTCGAAGCTTAACTAGCAGAGATTTGCAGTTCGGGTTTGAACTCGAAGAGATTAATGGCAGAATCAAATGCGGAGAGAGAGTGGGGCGAGTGGGGAAGGAGAAGGAGAGGAGAGGGAGTGGAGCGAGAGGGAAGGTTAGGAGAGTGGTTTTTTTGTAATAACCATAAGTTTTAAAGGTTATATGGTCTTTTACACATTTTTAACATTAAAAAAAATCAAAACAAAAATATTAAATTTTAGAGGTTATTTTGGCACATTGAAAAAGCTGGAAGGTTAGTCTAGCATTTGATCCCCAAAAATCCGTATCTGCATTCTGGTGACGTGCGTGTTCTTCAAACTGTTTGGGTACCAGGTTTGACATATATGGTAGACTGCGTTGTTTTTTTTGTGTGTATAGGCCATCCATATGAGTGTTATGCAAATGATTTAGTGGAGATATATACCTTGTATGTTGGGATCCTGAATTAATATCACCAACAATGACTGAACCAATGGACTATACTTCTAAATCAGCTCAAATCTTGGATCATGATATATTCAAACTTTTTAATCTTTTAGACGCATTTTTTTATTCACACTGGATATATAAATTTAACTAAATTTATGATTTTTTTTCTTAATTTTTTTTTATAACTCGAATCAAACCAAACTAAAATAAAATTTGATAAAATCTTTGGGGGGGGGGGCAAACGTATGAAAAAATATAATATTGTCGACAAAATCTATTTTGTAAAGTTAGGGGCTCAAATCGTATTGAAAATAAAAAAATAGGGGTCAAATCGTATTTCAAAACTCCAAATTTTTGGAAGAGTACTTTCTTCTACTCCCTTGTCTCTGTGGTAACTCACGCAATTGTATTTTATTTTCCTCCTCCTTTGAATAGGTTCAAGCTGCTCCCGTTTCTCTCTCAGTCGTTTAACAACAGCAGAAGCTTCCATTCTCGCCGGTAAGCTCTTTCTCTCGTTATCTGTTTGAATCAGTTTTTCATTCTTCTTTTTTTCCAGATGTTACAATCTCCATCTTCAAATCGCTTTGTTTTGATAAAGTCTGAAATGTGATTTAGCTGTGTCTGTGTAGTTAGGGTTTTAAGCCGAACTTTAATTGATTGTGGGTTCTGTGATTTAGCTGTGTCTGTGTAGTTAGGGTTTTTAAGCCGAAATCTGAATGATTCTGGGTTCTGTGATTTAGCTGTGTCCGACTCTATATTTTATCTGAAACGCAGGTCTTGATGGATGATGATCATGGTTATGATTTGAGCCTTGAGGATCTTATGGATGAATATTCTTCTCGACCCCCACAAATAGCTGAATGGCTATGGTGTATTGAATATGAAGCCAAATTCGTTAAAGATTTACGCTGCATTCTCGGTAATGAAGTCCCTGTCTCTTAGAATCCAATTTTGTGTATCTTAAGAGCTTGTGTTAATTAACAAGCAAGAGATTTATGTGCTTCAGATTTGATGAACATTGGTTATCAATACTCAAATGATTATGGGAGGAGGATTAATGAAGTCCTATCTCTTAGAATCTTAGAGTTCATGTTTGATCCAAGTACTAATGATGATGCTACCGGCGTCTGTGTACCTTCTACTTCAGAGGAAAAATTTGAGTTTGATTTATCATTGAGCAACGCTCAAGTTCTCAGAACAATTCTGAAAGAGGTATGAGTTAATATAACTTGATTAGAAGAAGTAGAATTAGGATGTATGGTGGGTTTTCTAATTGTTGTCTTTTGTTCTCAAATGTTAGAGTTCAGTAACAGAACTACGAGTGGGCATGCCGGAGTTATCAAAGTTCAATGTTGTTCCTTTCATTGCTCACAAGAACATGTGTTTGCCACAATGTGCACTTGAAAAGGTAAAGATTCTTTATACTCTACTTTCCTCTGCTTCATGGATGTCTAAGCAAGTGACTGAAATAACAATCTGCAATGCTTTTTTGTTTGGATTTTGTAGCTGAGAGATGTGTGTGTAATGGAGGATCAGACAAGTGCAGCTTCTTCCATGGAAGCAAATGATCCTGTTTTTAGAGATGATAGATCAGTGCATACGGATACATGCGAGGAAGAGCCGATAGATGACCAACAAGTGCATATTGGTTTGGAAGAAAACGTAAACGACAAGGATCAAGTGATTGCCATCGACGATGAAGATGAGCCAGTGCACACCAATGAAAAAGATGAAGTAATTATGATCGATGGAGATACCGAGAGTGATCAAGACATAACTGGTAAACCCATTAACAACAGTAATACTACTGATGAGAACACATGGCCAGAGGATGCTCCTGTAAAATGTACAAAAGATGGAACATTGCTAATCAGTGGGAGCGATGATGAGTCAGATATGGTTAAAGGTCCAACTCAGATCAAGAAGAATCCAAACACTTACAAGAACCTTCTTCCTTCAAGCTCACGAACAAGACCCGAGAATGTATGCTGGAAATGTAAGAAAGAAGGAACCTTACTGATATGTAGCAGAAGCGAGTGTGCAGCGAAAGTTCACAAGGAATGTTTGAATTGTCCGGTTAGCGTAGATGAAGACGGGAACTTTCTCTGCCCTCTGTGCTGGCTTGACCGAGTCACTGCAGAGTACCTTGAATCTCAGAAATTGATGAGCTTTGCCAAGAGAAAATTGGTCAAGTGTTTCCCAGTACTTTCCACAAGAAGCAAGAGACTCAAGTGATGAAATTCTTGCTGCAAGCTTCACTGTAATTAAATCTCCTCTTGTTCGTCTTTTTGGGTAATTCGAGTGATCAATATTAGTTATGTGGAAGTATGTGCTTGTTCTTAGTATATTTTGGGTAGGAGACGAGCTAGGGGAGAAAAGTATTAGAGCAATTGTATTTTGTCATGGGTTGCAAGGAATTGGAGACGTGGCCAGGTAAAATATATTACAACTGAAAGTTAAGTGTGTGAAATGTGAATGGAGATTATTTGAAGGTAAATTGCACTAAATGAGTACAACCATTTAATTAAATTAAGTAAATGATTTTTTTTTGTTTACGACAAAAAACATTTCATTAAAGTATCGAAAAAATATATTACAACTGAAAGTTAAGTGTGTGAAATATGATGGAGATTATTTGAAGGTAAATTGCACTAAATGACTATGACCATTTAATTAAATAAAGTAAATGATTTTTTTTGTTTTACGACAAAAAAACATTTCATTAGAATATCGAAGTACAAAGAGTATTACAAAGTCGAATTACAAATTATTACAAATTAAATAAATGATTATATAGTTTTATTTTTGTAAAGAACATAAAAATGGTTGCTGTTTTTTAACAACATGGTTTTTAGTAAACCATATTGTGAAGTATAAGTAAGTACAAGGACTGCATTCGACCAATTTTTGTATCATATTCAATTTTACTTCTGTTAATTTGTATGTAAAATATAAAAAAAAATTCCAACAACCCAAATAGAAATTCAAAATATTTAAACGAATCTGGTATATGTTTCAGTTATTAGTATTGGACATTCACCTAAAACCTACCCTTTTTGTACATTAAATATGAAGTTTTTATTGAGTACAATTGTACAAAATATGAAGTAAAGTAAAACCTCTGTATTTAGATGGAAGTTGTGGTCTTTATCTTTAATCAAGAGACAAACCAATAAATGAAATAAGCTTGACACTGTAACTGTATAATTGTGATGGTTGAAGACGAAGGAAAGTAGAAAAAGTGGTAAATTATATTGAATTTTCATTTAAAAAAAAAAAAGGAAGAAAGTGGATTGTACGAAAGGTCGTTATCGAGAGATCAATAATAGGGTTTGGGGCTCCAAAACTGGCAAATACATAACTCATAAAAAATGGAACTGTCCCATTGATGCAACAGTTGTATCCTTATTTACGATCTTCTCACTGTTCCCTCTTCTGATTCTTTTTTTGTCCAACTTCGTTTCTTTCTCTCCCTCCAATATTCAAGATTATCCAAATGGTATAAACATTTTATTTGTTAAGAAGATCAACCAAACACATCATATTACCCAAATCAGTCAATTATGCAATTATATATGCATGCGATTTTTTCCATCATTACTTTAAAGCGTATTTGTTTTTCTGCTAGTAGTATACAAAAACACATCAAACTCAATGTATATGTATACATAATTAATACATGTAAATTATTCTACTGTAGATATAATTAACAGAAAAGCTTATAATATGCAGATAGATTTCGAGTTACGTTTTTGTAGTTTATTTTGCTAAAGATGTTTCCATATTTATGTTTTATCTGATCAACTAAACTATGCAGAATATGTACGTAATCGTCTAAACACCAACGATTTGTGTGAAGATTTGTCAAATTATATTTTCATATCATTTGAAAATAAAATAAACTGTATAAACATTGTCCTTGTAAACCGAACTAGCTAGATAATTAGATAATTTGAAATATTGGAGAGAAACAAAAAAATGGATGGAAACGAAAAGGCAAAAATGGAAGCAATGAAACTTGTGCATAATTCTATTTATCGACAGTCTGACTCAAATTGCTTTCGTAAGCAATGATACATTGCTTCACCCTTTTCTTCATATCTCTACTGTTCCCTCCACTCTTCTCCTTTCACTTCACCTCTCTATCTCTTTTTTCTTTCTCATCCTCTTTTATCTCCTTAATTAGTTACTTATTTACTTACTCTGTACCACATTTATTATGTATTTTTTTCCATGTATAGAAAATGACAACTAATTATGAGACGAATTACTCCATAGTGAAAACTGATAAGTGACATGTCGACCACATATAGTGTATGACCCAATGACTTATGTTATCATATGAATTATATATACACATGCACAATTATTATTTGACAGTAACAAGTGTCTTGTAGACCGACAAAAAGACTAAAAAGTAATCTTAAAACCCTAGCCTCAAACTTAGATCGATTATATA
>CM051363.1:2966823-3016823 GCA_028015245.1 Cardamine occulta
TATATATGTCTCTCTACATTCACATGCACAAATAGTTATATGTGTAGAATCTTGTAGAGCAAGTGAGATACTGAGAGACTATAGTGAAACATGGAGGTAAAGAAAGATGAGAACGGTTTCTTAGAAAACATGAAACATGAGATTACTCAGAGTATTAAAGAAGTAGAAGTCGAAGAAGAAGAGATATTAAAGAAGAGAATCTCAAGCCACCCTTTGTACGGGCTTCTTCTTCACTCACATGTCAATTGTTTAAAGGTCCTCTCTTTCTCTCCTTCTCTCTTATTACAAATGATGTTATTGTTGTTAATACTGACCTTTTATGTATTTGAACCTCCACGACCAGGTGTGTTCCGGCGACTTTGACTCACCGGAGGTCATGAACACGGCGGATGGTCTTGCCCTAACCAGACTTTCTCTCCAAGCTGATTCATGCTCCGAAGCTACCTCTTCAGAACTTGATCAATTCATGGTTCTACTCCTCCTTTTATTTCCATTTTTTTTTTTGAATAAATACTAATTAATTTCTGCCCAAAATATTTATAACGATAAACTACATTTTCATTTGTCTTTTTTATTTGATTATTTGCTAGATTTCATAAACTTTTATCTATAGTAAGTGAATTTTGGGACGAAAAGATAGTGATATT
Source organism: Cardamine occulta (assembly GCA_028015245.1). Lineage (NCBI taxonomy): Eukaryota > Viridiplantae > Streptophyta > Magnoliopsida > Brassicales > Brassicaceae > Cardamine > Cardamine occulta. Next base: position 2,967,471 of record CM051363.1, read on the forward strand.
GATACGTGTAACTTCATTCACATATATAGGAAGCATATTGCTCGACTCTAGTGGAGCTCAAAGAAGCAATGGAGAAGCCTCTTACTGAAACGCACCGTTTTATGGATGCTGTGTACGCTCAACTAAACGACATCATACTGTCATCATCCCCTTAAAAAAAGGGGAAACATGAACAACTAGTCGGTGCTATTATGTATATTTTTTTTTGGTCGTCTCTTATGTATTTATGTTAATGCATTTTGCCAAATTATGTTATTGAGCTGCGTTTTCAGAACGCTTTTGTAGAATTGCTTATTGGTAACGCAATTTACGAAAATTACTAGCATGGCCTCCTACTTTGAATTTAAGAACAACAAAACCAATTATATTTTTAACGCAGTATTACAGGACAAAATTAAAGTTTTAAAACGACCCTTCCATGATTTATCTGCAAGAATTATATCAAAAACCCATGAACCATGCATTTTACAAAAGCGTCCTTTTTCAAAAAAGTCACCTCATGAAGCTTTGCTTTTTCCATCGAATTAACTAAGTAATTAAGGGTTGGTGCATTGGTTATAAATTACTTGAATACATAAATACACAAACATTAAGGGGGACATAAATTAGGTAAATTAAAATATATTTGAGAAAGCTTTAGTTAGCGTCATTAACATGGGTTACGACAGACGCAATCAGCGTTTGGAGATCGGGGTTGATCACAGTAAGAGGAAATATATAGGACCATAATAATCACGACACATTTGGTCACGTTTTTTAGCATCACATGGAACCATTGGCCAGTAAGTGTCACAAGTTTGCTCCATCATTCTCGCCTCTCTTGCACCTTAAACCAAAAACAAAACAAAAAAAATGTAAGTTTTGTGATATATTATTATATATGAGACACATGATTTATTTTCTTAGAAAGTTAAAATTATTACTACTTTGTGTAAGGATAATTTATACCTGAAACAATGAAGATGGCCATGAAAATAACAACGAAAATTGAGAGGTTTCTCATGGTTCTATGATTTTTGATAAACTTAACCGGAAACTAAGACGTTTTATAGGTGAAACTGATAAGGAAAAACCAGAGAAGATATATAGGATCTTCTTTTTTTTGTAAAGTAGATAATAGAATTTTGTCTGTTAATAGATTTTTTATTTTATTTTGGATTATTATTAATTTTATGGTCAATGAGATATTGGAATTTAAATTAGGCTGGATTTTGTTGACCTGACTCCATGTTCTGATATATGTACGTACTGTATTTTTATAATTCTTTGATCACTTTTGTTAAAAAAGAAAAGAAGATAACTAGTATTTGATAACGAAGTAATTATGAACTTGCGAAGATTAGAAGTTAAATTAAAGATGTTTGATTTTGTATTTAATTTTGGTTCAAAGGCTGCAGTCTTTTGTTTTTGAGGGGCCTATGAATTATACTATACCCTATCAAATGTAGAGAAAATCAAATAAAACAAAACTATACGCTATCAAATTGAAATTGAAATGTAAACCGACTCAGATGAATGAATATATCCAAGTCCTTTTTGTTTTCTAACGGAAGCCCAGTTGTATAATGGATATAGATTGGCCAGTAGTATGCTTCGTAGAGATAATTAAACACTTGGTCTCATTTCCGTTGTATCATGGGCTTCTACAAATATAAAATAAAATTTAATTCTCTTTCGGCCCAAGTTAAACTATAACAAGAATTTAAATTAAATTTCTATTTTACTTTCCCTGTTTCCCAAGTTCCCAACAACACGACATTCCAAAACTTGAAACATGAAAAATTTCCTAAGTGTATAAGAAAAATTTATAGTGACATTCTACTTTGTTTCTCAAAAACTCATCTCTCATAATTCCTGGCGCAATATATGAAATTAATTACTCTATGCTCAATTTATGTTTCTACGAGTCCTTACATGTGATGAGATGCAAGAAAAATGATTAGACTGTATGTTGATAAAGGCATACTAGAGAAATCATTTAAAATATATCAATCGGTTGAAGTAATTATCAAAGCGCATGCGTTTAGTTAAATCTGCGATTGTACAGTACAATTTGTACTTGCGACAAAGAAGATGCATAAATTCAAACGCAAACGCTGCGTCCAAAGGTAGCGATTTGCGATGACTAAAAAACTGAATTGAAAAAGGACTTTCACGTGCACCAACCCGCAGGGTATAAGAACCCTTCCCTTTCCACCGTCTCCCCTCTTCACTCTAAACTTCCATAACTGCATCCCACTCTCTAGTCTCTTAACCAACCAACCAAAACGAACTTCCATTTTCGAAATTTGAAATCGAAATTCGAATTTGAATCTTCCTTGCGGAGAAGTTTCGCATCAAAAATGAAGGAGATCGCGACGAGTAATTCGAAGCGTAAGGCTGAGCCGACGCCGTTCGTCGGGAAGAAGCTTCGGTCGACACGTTCACGCCGGAAGAGAGCTCAGATCTCTCCACTTGTTGTTCAGTCACCTCTCAGGAGCAAGCGAATTGGAGTCTTTGCTGCTTCTGTCGATTCCTGCTCCGATTTGGTTTTTGCAGTCGATGACAACGTTTCCTGCGGTTCGAGCAGAGTCGAGAATCTGAAGAAGAATCGAATTGAAGAGGTAGAAGTTTCTAAACCTGTTAGTGTGAAGGAGACGATTGGTGATTCGAAGTTTCGGAGGATTACAAGGTCACACTCTAAGCTATACAAGGAGAAGGAAGGAGAAGAGATCGAGGTAAGCGAATCGTCTTGTGTTGAGTCCAATTCTGGTGTTGGATTAAGGAGATTGAATGTGAAGGGAAATGTTGGATTAGAAGTTAACGATAACGATGAAATCTCTTTCTCACGATCCGACGTGACCTTTGCCGAGCATGTCTCCAACGGCCGGAATTTGAATTTCGGATCGGAGAATAAGGAGAGTGACGTCGTTTCATTCATATCAGGAGTAGAGTACTGCTCTAAGTTTGGAAGCGTTACCGGAGGAGCTGATAACGAAGAAATTGAAATATCCAAACCGAGCAGCTTTGTGGAAGCTGATTTCTCTCTTGGATCAACCAAGGAATTGAAGCCGGAGCTTGAGATAGTCGGATGCATCTCTGATCTCGCTTGCACTGAGAAATTCTCGGACGAAGAGGTTACGGACTCTATCCAGGATGAATTATCCGAGCAGCGTTCCGAGATATTTTCACAGTATTCCGACTACGATATCTCGGATTACACTCCGTCGATTTATATCGACTCTGGGAGCGAATTCTCTGAGAAATCTTCCTCTGATTCTCGTATCTCACATTCTCGCGCTCTGTTCCTTGAGTTCAAGGCACAGTTCTGTAGATCCACAATTCCGAACGATTTGGAATCTTCTTGGCAGGAAGAAATGCAGTCTGAGGTAAGTGGTATAATGCTTTGATATGACTTAGAATAATTGCAAATGGTTAAGAGATTGAAGTTGTGGTTACATCCTTGAGATTTCACTCGATTCCTAAGTCTATTTTGATCTGAGACTTTGTTCTGCTCTGTCTTCAGGATTTGACACTGATATTTTGTTCTGGAATGAATCTAAGTATTACATTTTCGTTTTAGCTGCTAAGGTTTGAAGATGGGGAGGTGGAAGAGAGCTATCAAAGGCTGAGGGAAAGAGAGAAAAGTCATGCATATTTGCGGGACTGTGCTAAGGATTACTGCTCCAGGATGAACCATACTGATCTCATCCCTCGTCTACGCTCCATCATGGTTCAATGGATTGTGGAGGTGAACACTATCTTTCTTTTTGAATGCATTTGATTATATATCTGTTGATCTCTGAGTGTTGAAACATGTATCAGTGGGAGAAGATTATTCTGAAGGGAATGAATATATGGAGATTTTGTTACTTGCTTTTTTGGCGTTTTAGCCTACTAAGGAAATCTATAGCTTACTTTGGAATCTTAAAAAGGTTTATGTATCAGCCAGATATGATATTCATTGTTGCTGATTGTCTTCTCTCCCTGATTACACGCAGAAATGTTATGAAATGGAGCTTCAGCAAGAGACATTGTTTCTAGGAGTTGGTCTGCTGGATCGATTCCTGAGCAGAGGATCCTTCAGAAGCGAAAGGACTCTAATACTAGTCGGGATTGCGAGTCTTACTCTGGCCACCAGAATTGAAGAAAATCAACCTTACAATAGGTACCAACCATATTCCATCTTTATTATTCTGATTTCCAATGGTCATTAGATAACTGTTCTGAATATGAAAAAGGATAAGGGCCATTTCAAGAAACTGAGTATCACACTAAACGAAATCAGGGACTATAATGGTCTAATACAAACCCTAATGGTTTCTATAAGCAATCAATGAATTCACTAGTCATGTGTGTCGAATATTGAATTCTGTTTTTCAAAAATACTCTAAACTGCAAAAACCTTATACAACACACACAAATAGTTAAACATTCTTCAGCTGCTCACCTGATACTTGTTCTTTTTGATTAGCATCCGAAAAAGGAACTTCTACATCGAGAACCTAAAATATAGCTGGCAGGAAGTGGTGGCAATGGAGTGGCTGGTTCAAGAAGTCCTCAGCTTCAAATGCTTCTCACCAACAATCTTCAACTTCTTGTGGTAAAACCTTTCTTACTATATATTTTCATGTTCCAAGACACATAATAAACACGGAAGAAAGATACATATAACTATCAGCTATACATATCAGGTTTTACTTAGAAGCTGCTCGAGCCAATCCAGATGTTGAAAGGAAAGCCAAATCCTTGGCTGTTAGCTCACTATCCGATCACACTCAACTCTGTTTTTGGCCCTCAAGTGTAGCAGCCGCACTCGTAATCCTCGCCTGCATCGAACACAACAAAATCTCAGCCTACCAACGAGTCATAAAGGTACAAACACCCCTTCGATAACACTTAAATACATTTGATTTCAATAACATACAGAATACTCACTGTTCCAAAACCTCTCTCTCTCTCATTGCAGGTTCATGTTAGAACGAAAAATAACGACTTGCCTGAATGCGTCAAGGTATTTCAACATCCCTTTCATCATATTAAATCTTCTTTTTCTCCACTAAAACGGTTCGTGCCTGTTTAAAAATTTGTGTTGCTATTTACAGAGTCTGGAGTGGTTGCTTGGGCAGTAAGCAACCTAGTACAACAATGTACCCCAAAACCAGGACACAGTATACTAGCTCCAATACGAACACACAGGTTATTATTACCATTTACAATACAAACATAAGGTAAATAAGAAGCAATTCCTCTGCAGAGTTATATACTTAATCTCTGGACTTAATTAGCTCTTCGCATACTACTATACCAATTATTAGGCCACCATTTGTGTCGCCCCACACACATTTATTGGTTATTTTCCACAATACATTATACTCTCATTCTCTTTAAAACCTCTTTTTATTGTCCAATATTTCCTCTTTGATACGTCTGAGAGATTTCTATTTTATGATCGTATCGTCACTGTTATTTTATATTGGTCAGATGATAAAATATTATGTTTCTCTAATAGTATGAATGAGCTTATCAAATTCCAATTAAATAGCCGAATTTGATGAAATATTTTGAAAAGGATGATAGAATTTCTTCACGCGCTCTATTGAATACGTTTTCTCCCATGATGAGACGGTCATCGAGACTAGTTTGAAAGATGGTTAAAGAACACATGCTTACAATTAGAGATAGCTTATTTGTTTACCCACATACGACTAGAGGTTTAAATCAATTTAAATAAATACTAACATATATGTACAATAACAAAAAAAAAAAAAAAAAAAAAAAAAGAGAAGCAAGCGATACTAGTACAATGATCCTCATTTTGTTGGTCAAGATCAATTTCTTATTTCAAAACAACGAAAAAGGGATAGTGGATTAATGTAAGTACCTCTTCAACTCAAAATAGAGAATCAACACATAATACATCAATATATATATTGTTATAAATAATAAAGTACCAAAAGATTTATTGGTAAGCAGAGAGTATAAATGCATCTTCAACCCATAAATAAAGAATGGTAACTGTCAACACATAATAACAAATTATTGGTAAGCAGAGACTAGCGTCTCAAAATAAAGCATACCAAAGGAAGATATTTCGGCAAAAGAAATTGTACGATGCAAAAGATTGTTTTCGGAATCGTAGAGAAGCCATAAGTTGTGGAAATAATCTGTAATCACAAGATAATTGTTGATCGTCGCCATCGGAATGATGATACGATCTTTAAATTGTGGTGAAAAATCAGAAAAATCTATAGAATGCATCATTTCCCATGATCTCTTGTTTATGTCTAGCCCCCCCATATTTTTAATAAAAGGTCGTACTTGTTGAAGATGCATAGGCGATGGTTAAGAACACGCATGCTTAGGTTAGCGAAGTATCTAGACTTAAAAATGCTCATACGAGTATCGGACAAGAGACAGAACAAACCGTCGCAAGGCTCGGAGATTTTGGAACCTTGAAAAAGGTGAAAAGGCGTAATGGGTAGGTATGGAGAAATTTCATGTACTATACCATTGGTAGAAAACAAAATCATGTCAAAAGCGAGATGATCGTATCTTGTTTCACTTGATAATACGAGGATTCTCGCTTGGCTTTCTTGAGATTTCTCAACCCCAATCATGTGTCTCTCTATGAAACTCTTTGATTCTATGGTTGCTCTCCATTCTCTCGACACGGCTTTGAATCTCACCATCGATGTCACCGGAAGATTCACCAGAATCTCTTCTAATATCTCTTCTGGAATGTGTCCACTTCCACATCTTCTTTTCTCTTTCTCCATCTCGACCACCAAATTAGGACCTCTCTTCTTCTTTTTTAACTGAATTAGGGTTTTTCAGGTATAGTGTTTATATAATTTTGTTAATTTAATAAATAAAAAACAAAGGCTGTTTTATTAATCTAGGTCGGTTGGACGGCAATAATGATTGATTATAAATTCAAGGACTTCAATATACATATTAGCTATGTCAACAATTTGTAAGCAACTAAAATATACTAATTCAGATTCTGCGTTCTTTGAATTCTGTCGGAAAACAATACAAATTGTCAAATCTATGGAATGCATAAACCCCAAATTTTGAAAAAAGGTCGTTATCTACAAATCTCTTGAGGATGTTCAGGCGATGGTTATTAAGAACACGCATGCTTAAGTCATGGCAGCGTGCCCGCGTCTAAACCCGATACCTGGAGTAATTGATTTTTTTTTTTGAAACTTCTTTGTGTGAAGATCAAAAGCTAGCAAGTACTTAAAATCTTGTTCAGGGTACTTTTGCTTTTCCATGTAGTGGGTGAAGCAATAAATCACTCAATCCAAGTAAATTAGAGGATAGTCATAGTGAACTCGACAATCAGGCGGATTGATGCATCTCCAAGTATTAGAGTACTCAAGAGCAAAAACCTCGCAACTAAGAGATTTACTCACCCCGTTGTTATCATACTCAAAAAAAAACAAAACATACTATAGCTCACACTTTCTCTCTTCCGAGTTCTAATCCCCGCTAGCAGAGTATATATAATCTTATGGGCACCTGTTAGATTGTTACAATGTTCGATCAAACCCTAATTTATAGACAAAATTGTAAAGAAAAAATTGTAAGTAATTTGGAAACCAAAAAGTTCACTTACGGAATCTTAGAGCGACGACAACAATATATGTATCGGAGAGAATATGTCATCTCATTGTAGCATATGATAACATGCAAGTCCCCGACAATCTTATATACCCTCCATAAATATATGGCATTAATTGTAAACCTTAAAGAATCGATCTTCTTAAAAAGGAAAAGGAAAAAAAAAGGAATCGATCTTCTAGTATATAGTACGTGAAATGTTTTCGACAATCCAAGGATGGCTGATCAGTCAAAGTACTCCTCGGGAATCTTCTCTTGACATTCAAACTACATGAAATTTTAATAAACTAGACTAATATTCGTGCGCATCTTTACTTTGTGATTAACTTGAGTTACGAGTTTAAATCTATAAGAATCCTCAAATGTGATAAGATTTATAATTTAATAAAATATAAGAAATTTATCATGTGAGAGCATAAACATCAAATAAAATTGAAAGTCCATGTAAATCTTATAAGAATCGAGATATGAGATTTAATTACCACATCTTAAGTATTAAAGGAATACCAATGGAGCATATGGTGAATAAATATGTAGACTGCAAAACAAAAAATCTGAAAAGATCAATTCATAATTAATTAAGTGGAAATCTTCGAAGGTTGGTCGATGAACATATACTTAATAAAGTTAGTCGAAAGAATTGATTCATATATTTTTGAATATTCATTTAATTAAGCTCTATGTTTGGATGAGAAAATTTATTTTCAATAGACCTAGATTTGTTAATATTCTTTTAATTAAGCTCTATGTTTGGATGCGTTTCTCTGAAATTTAGGTATGTGTCATTTATATATAAGTTTAATACATTTTCTAGAAACTCAAATTGACACTGATGTATAAAGAGCATACAAAGCCATTATCTTTGAAATTAGTTGTCAAAAAACCTTTAGAGTAGGTGAATGTTCATGGGTATAAACGAGCATGTGGTAAGAACGTAACATCAAACGGGTGCAAATCATGTACTTACATTTAACTATTTTCAAAATTCTAATTCAATGTCATCGTGTCAACAACTCACATATATGGTAGAAATCAAATGTTTTCGTTAGTGTACACTACAATCAATAATCTGATTCTCCATTAGTTAAATAATAATTTTATTTATAAAGACATCTGAATCATTAATATAAGTTTGAATTCAACTAATATCACTTTATTTATAAAAGTATGTAGTACTACTAGTTTCAAATATGACCCATTAGGAATATGATCCAAGATGGATAGTACGTTTAAAGAAAAGGAAGTGAGAAACTAGAAGAAATAGAGATGAAAATGATAAAAGAAAGAAGATGATACATATTAAATTTCTTGGTATCCCATATAGAACTGTAAGGCCATAAACAAAATAAAATTCAAATATTATCTTCTGTTATGGTTTCATAGAGTTTGTTCTTTATGCTTTCAAATCTATTATGCCAGGTATAAAAAATGGTTGTTGTGGATCCAAACGCATCAAAAAAATTGCCTATAAAGAAAAGTATGAGCAAATCCGAATTGGAGAATATGAACCTCGATGTTTTGGTATGGAGCAAATATGAGTTTTGTTATCTAAACAGAAAACTGATTACAGTGTTATCAACTCTCGGAGTTAAAACAATGTTTTTGAAAAGAAACAACGAGAAGTTGTTAGAGTCTTTTCTTTTATATAAATATTTTATAATTAATATAATGCAACACATTAGCAAATTAATTTTTACAAAAATTCTAACAAAAATATACAACTAGTATCTAAATTAATTTTTGATTAATAGATAAAATCTTGCATAAAATCCATAACATGTAATATATGTGGTCTTTATATATTTGTATGTATTTATAAAGTTATATGCATTGAAAATAAGATAGATAATAAGAGATTGAGAACAATAAAGACTGCATGGACAAATATATTTTTAAAAATTTTTATTTTTGACATCATGAATTACCCTTAAAAATATTACTAGAGAATGTGCTGATATGAGTAGCGGGGTAGGGGAAAAGGAATTTACCTTAAAATTAGTTTAAACAATAAATCACATAAATTAAATATTTATGAAAATGGCTTTTTCAATTTTGCATAAAGATATAAAATTTGTGTTTATGGGCCCTTATGGCATGAATCTAATTTACTTAAGACCCCATGAATCAACTCGGAATTATGAGACTACCATCGCTTAGACAATGGGCCTTCACTCAAAAACTAATATCAAGACCTTATCTTAACTGGAGCTCAGTTACATATTTACTGATCCATTAAGAAAATCCATGACCATAAATTCAGTTTGTATAAAATAGACATACAAATGTACAATGATTTATACTGAGATACGTATGTATGCAATGCATACCCTATATTATTAATACGATTAGACACAAAAAGTCAACGGCTGTGGCAAAAAAATATGACAGATGCAAACAAGGTAAGAGAATATGACAAGTTGGGCATCAATAACGTTACGCGTTGACTTTTCCATATTCTTATATTAAATATTATCCGGGCTTGGTCCGTTGTCCCTTTATATTCTTGGGTCTTAAATCACATCATAGTATTATATAGATTTGGTTCTTCATTACTTTACTTTTTATATATGTCAATATTATTTTGTATCCATCTTTTTTCTTAATTTCATTTATTTGCGTTGGTTTGATTGTTTTAGAGAAAAAAGGTTAATAAATATTTGTATTTAAACGTAGTTATAGTTCAATAGGTGGGAATATTTATTTTATTTCCTGTCGGACTTTAATATGAACACGGTATTATCCTCAAAATGAGACTTATTTATTCCTCAATGGGTCGAAAAAAATCAAAAATAAATAAGAGTGGAGACCTCAAAAAAAAAATGTCGACTTTATCGAAGCAAGACGAAAAACCGCGTCTAGTGACTCGTGTGAACACAACCCCAAAAAAAAACAGCCGTTAACTTATTATGCTTGAACTAATGACAAAACTACCCTCAATATTCTCATATTACTTCATTTTTGCCATTAAGACGACCAAACTTTTCCCACCGGCGTACTATTATCTCTCCGCTTCGTGAAGTTCACTCTCCGTGACTCCGTCTATCTCTCTCTCTATCCTTCCTTTCTCTCTTATTCTCTTTTCCAAACACCATGATCGGAGAGAAAGATCTAGCCGGAGATGGAGAGTGTTCTCGAACCAAAACATCAAAGCCTCGATTCTCTCAGCTAAACAACGACAATCATCAAGATGAGAGACTCGGTCTTAATCATCAGAAAGGCGTCGACTTTCTCAACGTCCGGTCAAATAATCTCGATGGGTGTTCTTCGAAATCATCACCTAGAGGAGGAAACGAGCTTACTCTCAGCTATCTCTGTGAAAACCGTGAACTTTCCGGTAAAATCGCTGAAAGTCTTGGTCAAAAGGGGAAAGAGGTAGTCACGTTTTCTGAGGATTCAAGCTACGATGAGAAATGGATCGAAAGAGATTTCTTCAATTTGAGAGAAATCAATCCGAATTCTTCTAAACGAAAAGCTCAACAAGAAGAAGAAGAAGAAGAAGATGCGGAAGAAGAAGAAAAGAAAAACAACAGAATCGAAACCCTCAATCTTTCTTTAGCTCTACCGGACGTTTCTCTGTCTTTAACGGCGTCAAACGGCGTCAGTAGGCCGAGAGCGACGATGAACAACGGCGAACAACGAGCAACGACGTCGTTGTCAAACGATTTCACGGCTCCGGCTCCAAACGCCGTTAAAAGGTCGAGAGTGACGATGAACAACATCGAACAACGAACGACGACGTCGTTCTCTAATGATTTCACGGCGACGGCGCCGTCAATGTCTTACTCTTACTCTCACCCTTTCTCTCACAACATCAGCTGCTCCATGACTCGAAACTCCACAGATTTCGATTGCTCCGTCGGTAAAGACGATCATATCTGGTGCGCCGGCGAAGGAACTAACGGATCTGTGCATAGCCGATTCAGACCAATCGGCGACGGCGGCGTTGCGCTCGCTAACAATCCATTGATTTCCGGCAAACCTTCTAGCTCCTCCGATTACTCTTTCTATCCTTCTGAGTTACCAGCTCGGCCGGGCATGGAAGTCATAATTTCCGGCGATTCGAGGAAGAAATTACCCAGTTCAGAAGATAACGATGCGGTTAGATCGGAGAGGGTTCTCTACGACATTGTTTCGGAATCGATATCTTTAGTGGCATTGAATATTCAAGGTATGGCTGATGAAACACTAGAATCTGCTAAAGAGTACTTAAGGAACTTGATTGATTCACCGGAGAAGAAGGAGAAGCTGACGAATCTTCAGAACCAGATTGATAAAAGATCAGATCTTAGCAAAGAGACGTTATCGAAATGCGTAAAGGATCAGCTAGACATCTTAGTAGCTGTAAGAACAGGGCTTAAGTATTTCCTCTCTGGTAAAATCCGAATCCCTATGAACGAATTGGTAGAGATCTTTCTCTTCTTGAGATGTAGGAATGTGAATTGTAAGAGTCTTTTACCTGTTGATGACTGTGGATGCAAGATCTGTTCCAACAACAAAGGCTTTTGTAGCTCTTGTATGTGTCCCGTTTGTTTGAGATTTGATTCAGCTAGCAATACTTGTAGTTGGGTTGGTTGTGATGTTTGTTCGCATTGGTGTCATGCTGCTTGTGGAATTCAGAAGAATCTTATCAAACCGGGACATAGTTTGAAAGGTCCTCGAGGTACGACTGAGATGTTTTTCCATTGCATTGGATGTGCTCACAGATCAGAGATGTTTGGATTTGTCAAGGATGTTTTTGTGTGTTGCGCCAAGAAGTGGGGACTTGAGACTCTAATCAAGGAGCTTGATTGTGTTAGAAAGGTTTTCCAAGGAAGTGATGATGCGAAAGGCAAAGCATTGCATCTTAAAGCCAGTGATATGGTTAAGAAGTTAGAGAGTAAACAGATTTCCCCGCTCGATGCCTCTAGCTTCATCATTCAGTTCTTTAACTGTAAGTTCGCAATGTCTACTTATGGTTAGATATGAACCTATAACCACCTTATGGATTCTATAGATTGAAGTTTGATTATTTCCTTCTCTTATCACAATTCTTGCAGATGCAGAGTCGGTATCAGAAATGCCTGAATCAAAAGAGCTAACAAGTGCACCAGAAACGAGCTACAGAAACGATGAGGCATCTGTGACGCCTTCAACATCCAAGGATCAAAAGAAGAAGAGCTTTGCGTTAACTGATGCAATGATGAACAGTTTTGACAGTTTAGAGAGCATGGTGAGAATCAAGGAGGCTGAAACAAGAATGTTTCAGAAGAAGGCAGACGACGCGAGACTAGAGGCAGAAAGTTTCAAGAGAATGATAGAAATGAAGACAGAGAAGATGGAAGAGGAATACACAGAGAAGCTATCGCGTCTGTGTCTGCAGGAGACAGAGGAGAGGAGGAGGAACAAGCTGGAGGAGCTTAAGAAGCTTGAGAACTCGCACTGCGATTACAGGAACATGAAGCTGAGAATGGAGGCTGAGATTGCAGGATTGTTGAAGAGGATGGAAGTTACAAGACAACAATTGGTATGAAGGAATCTGTAAAACAGAGCCTTTCAATTATCCATTTCTATGCTTCTTGTTGTTTTTGTGGGCTAAAATAGTGACAAGTGTTTTATTTATTTCTCTGGGTATTGTCTTCTAAATTTTCAATTTTTTATCTATAACTTCAGGGTTTTTTTTAATGCCTATACATATAGCTATACATATTTGATATGATTATATAGTACACTTTTGTATCAAGTAAATCATATGTATTACCGTATAATCCTAAGTACCCCATCTCCATCATTTGCATATGAAAATATAGAAAGTATAGAAGATAAGGCATAACCAGAAGAATTGTGAAAAATAAGTGAATTTATCCAGTTGAGGCATTATTAGATTATTTTTAGTTCTAAAATGTAAATCATAAAAAGAATATGAAAATTAAATGACAACTAGAAGAGAATTTGATTTTTCAGTATATAGAAGTTGATTCTTGAGAGAATTTGTTTGTTAATAAATAAGCCGAAATATTTCTCATTATGTGAATTTTGCTGAATTTATTTTTACCCTAAATTTAAAAGTTTCAGATACTAGTAACATAAAAGTTAAACTTGTTAAATACCACTAAAGACATCCTTTTGTTAATTAATAACAGAAGACATTAAAAAGTGTTCTATTGAAAAAGAGTAAAAAACTATAAACAAATTAATGTGGCATGAAATGTTCTAGACCGTTGGAATTGCTTTCCGACGTGGATTTAACCACTATAATTAAAATATTGCAAATAATCACTTTAAGTAAGCAACAAAGATGAAAGAACGAATAAAACAAAATTCCAAGAGTACTAAAATTGAAAATCAAACAAATAATAACTCTCAGAATCAATTAGCATCACACAAATCACATTATACACACGAAAACAAACAAGCAAACAAACAAGAATTCGTTGAAGTATAATACAATAAAAGAAAAGATTTAACAATGGGCTAATGAATATGTAGTACTCCGTCAGTTATAACGGCCAAGAGCGACGGACAAGTCGACGGAGACACCGAAGAGTAGAATGGCTAAGCCGGTGAAGTTAATTAGACGTGACTCAGCGTTTGTGCTTTGACCAAGCATCGTGGCTCTCTCCATGAGTCCGGTAAGTGCTGCGACAATACCCAATCTTCATCCTTGTTCTTGTCCCCGACGAAGATTGTGGCGCTAAGAATGTGAACGCACCGAGTAGCCACTGTGAAATTACATCACCACCACGATTTTTTCAATTCACTGTTGATGTAATTAAGTTTAATTAACATTAAAGTAATATTTATGAAGTAATTAATCAACCTGGAGGCCAAGGAGAATGAAAGTGGTGAGACCGATCCAGGAGTGAAGAGAGACCATGTCTTCAGCGTTTACTTTGTCGTGGAATCTAAAGGTGGCGCAAATTCCGACAATACCTAGAACTAAGCCTATTAAGTGAAGCCCACTGTGAACCATCTTCTGCACTTGGTGCGATGGGTACACCGTTTTGTACGTCATCATCGCTGCATGCCATAATCAATCAATCATTGTCAAATTTTTAACAAAATTTTTTTTAATCATTTAAATCATGAATATAACCTTTTTCTGCAGAAAATCATGTGTGTACGGTTTAATTATTAGAGAGAAAAATATCAATATCTCGAAGCCAAATTCTATACTCAAATCATCCGTTTGCGGAATTAAGTTATACTTTTGACAAGTATTTTCTTGTTACTTTTTTGGATCGTAATGAAATTACCTTGGCCCACGAGGAATAGAAATCCACAGTACATCAGAAATGGATGCACCTATATATCAAACATTTCCGAACCAAAAAAAATACGTAGCAAAGATATTAATTAATAGAAGAAAAAAAAACATAAAGTTTGATTGATTTTTTCATGTATGTATACATAAAGTGTAAGAAATACAAACTTACATTTAAAACCTTAAGGGGATTGTCGGAGCCATACTCGATGCCTTCGAACAACGGCTAAGTTGCCAGAAATTAGCCACAAGTGTCGAAAGCGACGAGTGACGCTTTAGACTTGATCGATCCCCTGAGAGATCCATTGTCACTCTTGTCAGATTTGGTTTTGGTTCGGACCACTTCTTGTTCAAGGAGATGATGAGTTAATTTTTGAAGAGAGAGATAGAGAGAAAGAGATGAGAAGAAAAGCGAATGTGCTAGATTGAGTATTACCGGTTCTGTCGGGTAAGGATGATATCTAAGAGGGTTAGTTATACTAAAGTGATCGATATGTGAAAACAACCCAAACAATATATAAACAGAAACACAAAATCGCACGTAAGTGTTTACGCCAAGTATACCTCTAACCAATGTTGTTAAAATTGGTCCGAAGGGTACGAGTGATTCGACCACAATCCGGATAAAAATTGTGGTTTAGATTAACAGAATTATCCTCATTCGATGCTTTTATTTCCGAAGAGAATAAATTATTTTAGAACTCGGTTCAAGAAAAGTAACCAACAAATCACCTATAGTAAGAAGGGAAATAAACTCGAGAATGATGAACCTAATTATTTTGGTTTCTTTACTAAACAAATATTGTTTACATAAGTACATATCTGTTTAATTTGAAGTATAAGATATTCGTTCACCTATAACTATGACCTAGAATATAACTTAGGTCGATTTTTGTTAAAATTTCAAGACTGTCAATTAATTTAAGCACTTTATACGTGACTAGTCATGCAAGATATTGGTGAACGAATTCATTGCTTACGTACAAGGGTTTGGAAAATAGATGAAGAGGCTTCTATTGCGAAGACAACTAAGGGTTTTCCATCTTTTGGATTTTTTTCTTACGTTTGATTCTAATCTCATCTAACACACACAGTTTGGCCCTACCTTATATTGCCTTTTTCTAGAATTGAAATCTTAATTATTTGATGCTAGAAATTATTTAGCTTTAATGTTGTATAAAGAGAGCGATCCAAGACGGACAATTAATAGAGGAGACGACAGGTCCTACTCCGCCCAACAAAGAAAGATATATTGTCTATTCTTAAAATTTTGAGAGGTAGAGAAGAGTTAAAAGGATGGAAAGTTTAAATTTGCAAAAATATAAAGATGGATTCAACAAAAGAGTGGAAGCACGAAAAGTATCGGCAAACAAACTATACAAATCGTTTTGTACCTAATAAAAATGACAATACCAACTAAACTAAAGATTGGACACACACACACAAAAAAAAAATGAATTGAGTTGAACTAGAATTTGAGCCGAGTATTAGTTTGGTTTATATAGATTTAATTATATCCTATAGTCCTGAATAAAATTCAAACCGAAACTCCGGCTAAATTTTGTATGTACTGTCCACATGGCGGTCCCTTTTTATCACATGATTTGGAGATGGAGTCTTGATTCTATGTGACCCAAGTGGATAAATCATACAGGCCTATTTATAGATTCTTCATCCATGGCTTATACTATATTTTAGAATGTGAGTGAATATTTGATTTGATTTGTTTTTATTGTTAAGAAAAAATAAAACTAGGATTCGGTCAATAGACCGACAGTTCTTCTGTCTTTCGACCAAAAAATGTCAATGTACGGTCAACTATCTTGACCCAAATATAATCAAACAGATACTTTAAACGATTCAACAGTATAATTATCTACGTTGATAATCAAAATTTTTGACTTCTTGTATAACTAGTCAAATATTTAAAACAATAAATATCATAGATTACTAGTGTAGTTTTTTCCATGACATATATTCATTATTCTCAATAAATCGAGTCTATATCACTAATTTATCTAAGATGACATCTGGCTATATGAGTTCATTTTTTTTAACATCTTTGACTATATGAGTTCATTTATCATTATTTTTGTTTGTGTTAAATATGTTTTTTTCAACTGTGTTAAATATGTTATATATAGGGATTTGAAAAATGAAGGCCCGGAATTGTGTATGACGATGGCCTTTATAGCTTTCTAAATGGGTCCTTGAGAAGGCCTTTTGTGCATGAGATCATATCACCAGTTTCCTCTTCATTCTCCCAAGTCCCAACGCCTTTTATTCCTCCAAAAGAAATGTTCAAGCGAATCAGACTTGATTAGTAATTTACCCGAATTATAATATTGGGTTAATGCACAAAACCAAATATCGGATCATAGCCGTTGGATCCAGCAAAACAAAAAGAAATTACCCACATGCATGGAAGGAAAATCCCCATGAAGAAATTGACGGCTCCGATTTGCCACTGACATTTTTATGTAAACGAAATAATCTCACGTGAATATTCCACATTGGGATCTTCCATTAGATTCCATGACCAGATATGACCTCAGAGCTAACCACGCGCACGTTAGCATAAAACTCTTTTTCCTTGCTAATTTGCTCCGAGCAGACTTGTTGGGACGATGACCCGTTGTGAGTTCCCAAATTAAAGAAAACAGTATCAAACAAACAACAAATAATAGTACTATTTGTAAATTTGTTTTAACAAAAACAAAATGTTACACTATTTATTTTCATACCAAATGCATACACAAATAATAATGATATTGTAAAATGTAAAACTGCTTTATTTGTGCAACGCGTGAAGTGATATGGGCCCAACCTACCTGACAGACGCTTGTACTCGTCCACAAAGGGTATTAACGGCGTCAAAGTTGCCGTTAATTGCGCTGCAGAATAATTTATGTGTTTTTTCATAGTGGGCCTTGTAGAGAGAGGTCCAACGGCTACTATATACTGACGTGGCCGATATACGTCAGCACTCACCGAACATATAATTTAAAGCCAAACTGAAACAAAGTCAGAGAGAGACTCACAAACCAAACGATTACACATTATGCATATAAAATATAAATACCGATTTAGTTGATTTAATAATCTTACCATATACATTATACACATAAAGCTTCGAAACAAAATTATTCTTTGCACCCTCAATGATTTCACTTTTTCTTAAAATGTATCCCTTCTGTCCCCAAATCGCCATTTCTACCCACATTTCTGTATATATGCTTGTTTCTTGGTTTTAGATTGTATTATAATCAGCTAACAAAAGAAAAGAAGAAGATTCTCTTCCTGATTTTTATTTTTAACTATTATGATTCTTTTATAGGAAAACTACAATCGACAAAACCCAATAAAAAGATATATATATATATATATATATATATATATTTCTAAATTCATACCTGAAATGTTATAATGATTGAAACTATTTTTTGTCTGCAACTTGTAACCTTTCACCTGTACAAAATATTATGTGTTTGTGAAAAGAAAGAAAAAAAGGTGTAGTGGGAGTGACTCTGCCTGTGACTCGATGTCGGGACACATGTGTAAGCAGCAAAGCACCCTATGCTTTCTTGCTACTCTTGTTTTCTTCCATACGTCTTTTATATCCTTTTTCCAAAATATCTGCTCCTCTTAAATATACAATGCCACCTTTTTCCACTACTGAAACCCTCCTTTTAATGGGAAAACTAAGTAATTTCCATCAAAAAAAACTATTCTTACATGCTAATAAAATCTTTGTAACTTATCAGTTGATATACGATTGATTGATTTTAGAACATGTAGAAAATGGAACAAATGATAGATTTTTAAACGTGATTATATAGCCTCTCTAGAATCCTGGTTATATATATCCTTTAAGTTAATCACAATTTTCTTATTAAACTGACCTAACAATACTAACAAATCATGCTTTGCAATTATAGTCATAATTTAAGATTCTATCAGGCTAAATTGCCAATTAGAATCTTTTTAAAAAAGTTATAGCCATTTATACAATCTTTTGACTGATTCAGTGCAATTAATAAAAAAGTAATAATGAAAAAAATAAGCTGGTATATTAATGAAGATTAAAATTCTAAAAAGTATAAACCAACCGTCGATAGCTTTGACTAGCCTCATTATCTCCTTCACTCTCTCTCTCTCTCAAGTCTCAAGGGAGCTCCATAGCTCGTCATCAACACGCTATTTATCCATAGAAATCTCTTCTTTTTTCGACCGCATAGTAGTTTCCATAAATAAAGAAATGGGTTTATTAACTCGATTTATAGTTTTCATGTCACTCTTCACCGGTTTGGTTTCTGGTTTTGCTTTACAAAAGCTTCCTCTTCTACACTTCGACGAAGGTTACACACAACTCTTCGGTGACCAGAATCTGATTGTTCACAGAAATGGAAAATCTGTCCGGTTAACACTCGATGAGAGAACCGGTTTGTATTCTGTTTTTTTTTCTTCTTTCTTGTTTCTGTTTTTTTTTTTTTAATAATTAACTTGTGCAATGATATGTTTACAGGTTCTGGATTTGTCTCAAATGATATTTACTTGCATGGGTTCTTCAGTTCTTCTATCAAACTACCAGCAGATTACTCTGCAGGAGTTGTTATTGCCTTTTATGTAAGCAACAATTTTAATCTGATGATTTCACTTAACCCCACCATCGGATTCATGAAAACTTTGTTTGTTCTTCTCAGTTATCAAATGGAGACATGTATGAGAAGAATCATGACGAGATTGATTTTGAGTTTTTGGGGAATATTAGAGGCAAAGAATGGAGGATTCAAACGAACATATACGGCAATGGAAGCACGCATTTGGGCAGAGAAGAAAGATACAATCTTTGGTTTGATCCAACTGAGGATTTTCATCAATACAGTATCCTCTGGTCTCTTTCTCACATCATGTAAGTTAATAACTAATCCATCTTAATTATATTCGTAATCATCCTATTAATTTAACATTCTCCCAAAGTTTCTTATGACTAAATCTGCTTAGAAATCTAATTAGGAGAAATTAGCAATGGTTGGGGTTATATGTGAATTAGAGGATTTAATTAGATGGCTAGTTAAAGCCGTTAGATTGAAGGCTCTGTAGCCGTCACTTGAATGTTTCTATTTAAGAGAAGTTAAGCTGGTGGTTTGAATTCAGTTTTATATGTAAAGCTGGTGGATTTAGTTTCTTGTTTTGGAAATTTATTTGATTTACAGCTTTGGATCTTTGGCAACAACAGAGACCCACACAGAGTATTTTGGAAGAAAGAATCTAATGACTCTAGTTCACTAAAAGCTGTAATTTTTACCAAAAATGTCATCTTTCATTTATTTATTTGTTTGGTTGCAGATTTTATGTAGACAATGTTCCGATCAGAGAAGTCAAACGCACGGCGTCGATGGGCGGTGACTTCCCGGCGAAGCCAATGTCTTTATACGCAACCATATGGGATGGCTCCAAATGGGCGACTAATGGAGGAAAGTACGGTGTAAATTACAAATTTGCCCCTTATGTTGCTCAATTTACCGATCTGATCCTCCACGGTTGCGCCGTCGACCCCACAGAGAAGTTTCCGAGATGTGAAGACGAAGCGGTCGAAAATATCCGACAAGCGTCGGAGATAACGGAGTCTCAGAGGAACAAAATGGAGAGTTTCCGACAGAAGCACATGACTTATTCGTATTGTTACGATCATATGAGGTACAAGGTGGTTTTATCAGAATGTATGGTGAATCCAGCGGAGGCTAAGCGTCTCAGAGTCTATGATCCTGTCACGTTCGGTGGGATCCCTCACCGCCACCGTCATGGGAAGCACCGGAGCAGAAGCCGTTTCGCCGAAAGTGAATCTGAGTCAATATGAATCGGTGTATATTGTTCAGCTAGAGGGGCATTTTTGGCATTTTCTGTCTTGTATAGAATTATGAATTATGGACTGAAAGATGGATTGACACCGATCGAGATACCTATTTAATATAAGAATAAAATATTTTGATTTTTATTAGTACATATTAATATCAAATTTACATTTAAGTAGTTGACTCAAATGAAATAATATAATTATGAGAATAATTAAGTAAAATAAAAATATAGATATTTAAGTTGCAAAAATTGTCAATATAGATCATTTTTTTGCTCGTTTTTATTTTTTTTCTTACAAATATGCATAGACTTTCTCATTATATTGGTTTTCTACGAGTTTTTCAAACAACTTGAGTAGTTTGTTTATCTTGTACAATTATTCAATGGGTCCAATAAATATCATTGACTTAATTGGCTATCTTATTCTTACGTGACCACATTGACACATTCAGTTCGTTCACATATACACAATGTGTCATTGGTAATGTCATTTCTAGGTACATCGATGTTAGAAATTGTGGGTCCGTTTGGGATGACTTTGCGTTGCGTGCGATGTTTTTCATTTCAGAAAATGGGGTTAAAATCCTCCAAAAATCACTTTTGTACGAAAATAAGGATTTGTCATATTTGTCAAAGAGATGGGCCGGTTGGAATCCTTAAGTGTCCTTTGTATGATTTAACAAGTGGTGTTTCTAAACAATATATCTCTATCTATAAAACTACTAAAAACCTCACATAACATTGGTCAAAGATATTTGTATAGCCAATATGTATATAGAATAATATTCGTTTGATGTTTTGTTTCAGATATTTTTCATTTCGAGACTCATGTACTAGTTCAATCTCATATGTTTTTCCTCAAAGCTCCAATGTTCAATACCATAGAAATAACTTAATTAGTGTTTGGTCAGGATCACATAAACAAGAAAGGAAGATAGCAACGGCAACAATAATCTCTATACGTGTCATCTTACTATATGTGGACTCGGGTTAGTTACATGCCGACAATTAGTTATTGATATCAATGACTTTGGTAAAGAAAGAAGAAAAATCGTAATTAGTGGGATATAAAGTATGGATTGTTTGTCATGATCATCAGCTTTTACATTATTACATATATCTATGTTAATGTACGTGTCGACTACTAATCTATATTATCTATTCGCGTTTTAATGAAAGTTGGAAATAAGTAATAACAAATAAAATAAAATCTCATCTAATTTAAGAATTCACCAAAATTTGTTCTACGTGTCGTACTTCTTTTAGAAACATGTCGTATGGACCCAAACTTTAACAAAATGCCACATACAAAAAACCTATAGTCTTCTATATCGTGGGACATATTGGATCCATATGTTAATCTTATCACGATACTATGGGCCACAAGGCCCATTTACTCAAAAGCAAAAAAAGTGACGTGAACGTGATAATCTATTTTAGTAACGTATGAAAAACTTAAAATTAATCAGCATCTTTAAAAAAAAAGATGCGGAATCTCGATTTCGTTCCAACAAAATAAATGGACCTTAATACACACACAAACGTGAAACTAATTCGATTTGACTAATGAATTAATTGAAAATAAGGGGAAAAAAGAAGCTGCAAATACTGCGTACAGTAGGAATCGAACTCCGAATTGTTACAAGAAAAAGAAAAAAAGAGTTAGAGATCTGAAGCAGAAGTGATCAAAGCCATCGTTTAAGACTCTAAAACGCATGCGTCTTAACTAAGCTAAACAAATCTGTCTTACCCTTGACACCTCTTACCTCAAAAACCCTAGATCTCTCTCTCTCTCTCTTGTCTTTGCTTTTTAGGAAGCTTCACTTAATTTATACATCACTTTAGGTAGATTACTCTCTGCTCTTTATTTACTCAGCTTCACCTTAAAGAAGACATACTCAATTTGCCAGATCTGTTCTTCACATTTATGGTGATTCCTTTTTGGGTTTTGTTTTTCCTTGCGAAATTCACCTTCCTTATTCTTTGTTTTAAAAAATCTAAATTACGTTAAATTCAAGATTTTTATTTCCAGGATTTAGTGTGCGATCTCGTTGAACTGAATAAAAAACTGATCCTTTTTTTTTTTTCTGACTCTGCAGATCTGTTCTAAGGAAGCTACGAGCTGTGCTTGATAGCAAGAAAAACAAAAAAAAATTCAAGCTTCTTGATTGTTGCCACAAATGGCAATGCCACCGGGAAATGTTACTCCATCTGAGAAATTACAGTTTCCTCCGGTCGCCGGAAATTGGATCCCTGATGAACGAGATGGGTTTATCTCGTGGCTTCGTGCTGAGTTCGCTGCGGCTAATGCCATCATCGATTCGCTTTGTCAACATCTTCAAACAATTGGGGATCACAACGAATACGAATCCGTGATCGCGAGCATCCATCACCGTCGTTTAAGCTGGTCTCAAGTTCTTGTTATGCAGCAGTTTTATCCAGTTGCTGAGGTTTCTTACAATCTTCAACAGATTGCTTGGAAGAAGCAACAGCAAATGCCACCACCTCAAAGGCATTACAATTCTGATCAGGTTGGGAAATTTGGAGGAAGGAGATCAGGACCTGGGTTTAACAAGCATCATCATGGTGGTGGTGGTTACAGAGGAGCTGAGTCAATGGCGAGAAATGGGCATAATTATAATTCGGATTTCCATAGTGTTAGCAATGATCGTGTTGAGAGTCGTGAGGAAGATAAGCTAGCTAGTGATGCTAAGGCATTGTTTATTGCAGATGAGGAGAGAGGTAATGAAAACATTTAGCTTTGTTTGGCTTCAAGGCTTTGATTGCTTGTAAGAAAAGTTATCTTCTTTGCTTTTAAATCATAACAGCAATTTGGTATGACTATGAGATAGTGCATTGAATATGTTTACATTGGTAGATTCGGGTTTAGACTCTTTGCTGAAAATGTAAGTTCGTTGTTGTGTTTGTTTGTGGGACAGATGGTCTAGAGAAACCCAAGAGTGATAGTAAAGTCGGGAAAAAATTGGAAGAGTCTGAAACTCAAGTGGAAATAGTGAACCATAACTGTAACTCAGCTTCTAAAGGTACTTGGGGGAACTGACTTGCTGTTTTTTCACTTGATATAAACCTTTTTGAGAATGTTTCGATTATGTCTTGTTTCTTTATTTCAGATAACAGTCTTAGAGCTGAGCAAAAGCAAGAGGGAGAAGATAAAGCTTGTCCTGCAAGCATGGCAAAAACTTTTATCGTTCAAGAGATGTATGAAGCGAAAATGGTGAGTTGGATCTTCCTTTTATGTCTATTTATATTTTACGCCTAGAATACTAAATTGCTTAGTTTTGTTGAGTAGGTTAATGTTGTGGAAGGATTGAAGCTATATGAAAAAATACTGAATGCAAATGAAGTTTCTCAATTGGTTTCTCTTGTAAACAATTTGAGAATCACTGGAAGAAGAGGTCAACTTCAAAGTAAGAATTGTGAATGTACAACTATGTAATGGTTTAACTTGTTTTTTATTCGAGTCTGAAACCGTTGGTTAATGGATAACAGGTGAGGCATATGTGGCTTATAAACGACCAAACAGAGGACATGGACGCGAGATGATCCAACTCGGTCTTCCCATAGCTGATATGCCGCCTGATGATGAGAGTATCAAAGGCAAGTCTTTTAAAATGTTTCTTTACTTATAGTTGCTGTGTATTATATTAGTTAACATGAGATATGAGTTTTATGCAGATCGGATAATAGAACCAATCCCCTCAGCTGTTTTAGACATCATTGAACGTTTGGTCTCAAAGCAAATCATACCTGTGAAACCCGACACCTGTATCATTGATTTCTTCAACGAGGTTAAACTGATTGTTAATGCCTAAATTTGATGAAATCCCTTTAAAGTATTTGTTTTTGTTTTCTTAACAAAGTAGGAGTTTTCTTGTGTCTCTCCATTTATTGTGAACCATAGGGAGATCACTCTCAGCCTCATATGTATGTTCCCTGGTTTGGACGACCGGTGGGTGTCTTGTCTTTGTCTGAATGTGATTTGACATTCGGAAGAGTCATTGTCTCTGATCAACCTGGTGACTACACTGGTTCTCTCAAGCTGTCTCTAACTCCCGGGTAACAGATTCACATCACTTGTTATTCTGCAAAGTTGAGATCTTTCAGTCATTTTATAATCAGTTCTGTTTGGTACTTTGAACAGATCGGTTCTTTTGGTGGAAGGCAAATCTGCAGATCTTGCTAAGTATGCAATTTGCTCAACCCGAAAGCAACGGATACTCATCACCTTCACCAAATCTCAACCGAGAAACTCCATAACCCGGTCTAACTGGGGACCACCGCCTAGCCGATCTCCAAATCACCACAACCGTCAACCTAAACACTATCCGGTTACCCCGACCACCGGTGTCTTGCCCACACCGTCTCACCGCCCAACAAACGGAGCTGTTCAACCTATTTTCATCGCTCCTTCTCCTCCGCTGGCCACTCCAATGCCTTTCCCCGGTGGTGTGCCACCCGGACCAACGGGATGGCCAATGCTGCCACCTCATCCACGACACCAGCCACCACCACAACCTCGAATGCCCATCCCTGGGACCGGTGTGTTCCTCCCACCTGGTTCAACCCAAGAACAGGTTTCACAAGGCTTCCCAGAGAAACCGGATAGCAGCAATGGAAGCAGCAACTCTGCAGAAGGAAAGTTAGATTCGAAGACGAAACAAGAAGCTTGTAACAGAATTGCTGCAGGGGAATGCGATGGCAGTAACGGTAGACAGAGCAATTAGCTGAAGAAGAGAGATAGAGCAAAAGAGAGGAGAAACTAGCTTTTGAGAGATGAAATCTGAGGTGCAGTTTATACAAACTGTATAAAAAAAGAGCGGCGAATTCGATGAAATGTTGTTATGTGTTTTTGCCACTTGAGAAATTGCTTTTAGAAGAGAGACCAAACAAGGAAAAGAGACTAGCAAAATTTTACCCGTTTTCTACTCTCTAAAATCATTTATCTATCCTATCTATTAAAATTCTATTTCTCCCTCGTTTCTCTTACAACTTTTGTCTCCATATATTACAACTGATTCATATCTACAGTTATACATATACGTCTGTTCATCGCAAACCTGTCTCAAGATTCTCAAAGAAAATTGATTTTTCCTCTTTTGTTGACATTGTTTGTGCTTGGAAAGCTCAAGACATGAAGCCTTTATTTGTTGACTCTTGTGATACAAATTTTATTATACAACTTTCGTTTGGGGTCCCATAGGCTATGACAATGGCCCATGTCTTAATTCTTTCTCCACGCTTATTTTCTTTATTGTCAACAAATGTGAGAGAGACCATGGGCTTGTGAAGTGAACCACACATTATTGAAGAGAATCTGAGAGTATGAACAAGAATCAGACCCAGTTATGTCCCTACAGCTACAGTGTAAGCATGGGTGGTTCCAGAAAAAAGTATTAAATCAAGTTGTATATAAGAAGAATAACTAAATTTCTTGACAAACATAAAGATTGTGATACGTAAGAGAAGATGGAATTAAATAAATATCGGTCCAATGAGTGATCAAAGGAAGCATCAGTGACTTTTGTACAAGCCATGGTCTCTTTCTAGTTCATCTCCCATCTTATAAATTATATTCATTTTTTCTGTTGCTGCTGATACGTTATTTTCGTATCATAATGCGATCCGAAAAGTCAATGAATAGTAAACAATACGTCCGATATCCAAATAAATTTGGAATCAAGAAGCGAAATAAAGCGCCTCCTTGTAAGTCTTCCAGTGATGCAAAACGTGTCCAAAGACATCATAAAAGACGACACACAGTTCGGCTTCTGAAACGTGAACCGACATGAATCCTTGTCCGTCGTAGTAAAACCTCATCTCTTGTGGGTTTACGTTGTTCAAGTCACCTCCTTTCCATGCCTTTGATCCACCTCCACTAGTCATAAATTGTAGTTTACTAGAATATATATACAACCAGAACAAGGTGAAACATAGAGTGAATTGATTATAAAAAATATTTTATGAACAAATAAATTTAAAATAATGTATTTTCTACCTGTCTACACTGCTTATGTGCTCTAAGCAATGATCATGCCCGTTTACGTAGAGATCCACTTCATTCTTCTGATAAACAGAGGAAAAATAAAACAATTCGATCAATGGAGTATTTAATGATAACTCTATAATATGAGTTGTGTTATTCTTGTTGGTTTTAGTGTTAATCAATTAAGTATTGAAGTGTTTAGATACATGGAGAATAGATAAAAGGGACTTCTCCAACTCAATGGTGTTGCCATGGTGGCCTGCGCTTTTGATCGTATGGTGACCAATCACTATTTTCCACTTTGCAATTGACTCTTTCAATGCCACGTCGGCTTCCTATAATTATATATATATATATATATAGCTCTCGTTAATCACTTGTTTATGTAAAACAATTGCATTGGCAGATTGTTAACCAATAATGTCGAATGACATAAACTATACAGTATAGTCATTTAAAAAAAAAAGTATCGGAAAATTCAAAACGTTATACCTTTAAGAGATTGTTCAGATATGTCTGTCTAGGTAATACGCCTCTCCAGTCATAAACGTGCTTATTTGGTTGGACAAAATATTTATCGATGAATGGAGTTGTGTCGATGAAAAACAAATCGACGATCTCTATATATACAACAACAAAAAAAAGAATAATTGTTCCAAGATAACTTAAAAAAATATTGGAGAACTAATAATATATTTGAGGAATGAATTACCAGCATTTACAATGAAAGATCTCATGCAAACCCATCTGTTGTCCAAAGCATTGAGCATCGGGCTAAGTTGTGCCATGACATCACCTCTGTAGTCATGGTTTCCTAAGACTGTAGGTTAAAGAATATATAATTAACAGCGGACTATATATCATTGGGAAAGTATCATATATTAATGGAGTTAATTTTTTAAAAGTATACATATATAGCTAGTGCTTAATTATACCAGTAAACCAAGGTTTCTGCAAGCTCGGTGCGATGTAAATGTTGGAAAAAGAATCTTGAAATAGAGAATCGTGCAAGCTGGTTAACCCATTGTCATAAAAGTTATCTCCAGTAGAAATTACAAAATCGATATCTAACTTCTCTCCGATTTCTCCCATCTGTTTAAATTTAGTGTGAATGATTTAACCAGCCATTTTAAGTTAGATAGTAAACAATAATGGCAGGTATTTAAATGATAAACTCTTATTGATAACCAACTCTTGAATATATTGCATGAACATATAAAATAGACAGAAAAATGTATTTAATTTGTTTTCAACGTCTAATTCATTCATTGAATTCAAATTAAGCAGAAACATGTATTTAAATAAACAAATAAATCAAATTAGATGCCACCAAAAATAAAATAATTTTTTTAAGTTAGCATTAATTTAATCTACAAAACATCAACTTTATATATATATATATATATATATATATATCGTACACTTGATCAGCTGTTCTCTTAACACAAGAAGAATTATGTTTAGTTAAGATTATATTTCAAATTTTAAAATAATGAATTGAAATGGTTTTCTACTTTTCTTTCTATTTATGCATCTAATATGAACAGCAAATGTGACATTGATTGAATAAGGGGACCGGCGTATAGATATATGAACAGTAAATGTGATACGAGGATCATATATATACTCAAATAAAAGAAAACATTATTGAATTTATGCACAAGTGAGTAAAAATCATATATATCTATATATATAGAAGCAACCTGAAGAGCTACTTGAGATTGGTTATATGAGCCTCTTCTTCCCCAGTCTCCGACGACGAGAAAGCTCACTGTACCATCGGGTTTTGCTGGCTGTAGTAGTCTTCGGAGCTCCGCCGTGGATCTATGGGTGGAGAATATGATAATCAAATTATAAACGTAAAATATCAAATTTACAGGTTTGTATTTTAAGGCAGCCATTGAGAGATTGTAAAATTAAAAAAAAATTAAAAAGTAAAAGAGGAAGAAGATAAGGAATGATGGATTTCTGTTGTGTGTTTGTATGTCTTTTATATGTAGGCTCGGCTAGTTACGTTTGTGTGGTTGAGAAATATATGAAAAAAAATCTAACCATGCTGAGCATGTTAATAATATCAAATCATTCTTCACGTGTTAATTTTTTTTTTTTTTTTGAGATTTACAACTTTATTGATCTGGCTTGCTGGCACCGACAGTGTCAAAACTTTAACAATAAACAAAAATCATTTTGAAGACCATAATTTAAGAGAAGTAAATAGCGGTTGTACGTAAAAACATTTTTAATTTATAACGTACACGGTTACACATACATACATACCACTAGAACTAAATTCGGATTTGAACACAACAATAGTACTTATACAAACCATTACATTACGAGTCTATAGCCTTAAGTCACATAAATCATTATGTAACCATACCATACATGATTATTTAACAAACTCGCCCATGGCCCATGGCACCATTTTGTCGGAAATTCCAGTTATTAGCCTTTAGTCACATAAATTGATGCGAGTGTAAGAAACATACACTGAATAATAAAACTATGTGAATAGTTTTCTCTACTCGTTCAAAGTACATCGATGAAAAGATAACAAATGTAAGTGGGCTAAATTTTTGGGCCGAAACCCAGTGGGTATCTTATGGAAAGAATTGACATATAAAACAATCGATTTTTCAGCAATGTAAATAACTTTTTAACGCACCAATTGATCGATACATTGATGAATCAGTTCACCGTAGACTATGTTGTTCTGATCAGAGTACCTGTTTTCCCTAGTTTTATATACTTATCACTTATCAGATGGAACTTTAGACAAAACTTCACCAGATCACTATGAGACATCTTTTGTGTTTAGACAAAACTTCACCAGTTCACCGTAATCTTGTGATTAATTGTTTTGGTGTATGTTCCTTACAATTATAGTGTTCCTATACAAGTATAATTGCATGCAGTCAACAAGGTTGACTTTTGACCATATAATTTTTATTGAATCTTTGGTGGTCCTAGACAGTGTCCTCCAATCTGTGTCTCCACTCCGGTTATGCAAGTCTTGTACCGGACCGTATTAGACAGAGAAGTGTGTTTGCTTCTTTATGTAAGTAAATTGATTGGTCAATTTGTCAGCAATACCTTTTGAGTCAAAAAAATTTCGCCAACCAGCTTCGAACATGTCTAGCTGTATTCACACATATACACACCACACCTAACGAAATTATTGAAACAATTGGGTTTGACATCTATATAGAGCTTAAATCATTATTCAACAACCTCTTCCTTCTCCTTTTTATGCAATATCTTATTCTTTACGTTGAAAATAGAACAAAACGTAATCCTTTTTCAGGTTACACGTGTGTGTAGATTTGTTCGTCTATAGTACGATTAATGTTAAGCAAATGCTTCTACATTAAACTGAATAATGTTGTCAGCTACTCATTGGTAAGAGGATTCTTTTATTATCAGATTGGTTAGTAGATTTAAATATCTATAATTTACACCATATAAATGTTTAGTTGGCAAACAAAAATGTTTAGCCTTAAACAATGGTTTTAGTGTTTTAGGCAAAAATAAATTGGAATAAAAGAAAGTTGTAAATTTATTTTTGCAGGTATATATATTCACATAAATTTGTATTTTTATTGCTATAGATTTGTTAAGGAATGTGATGATTTTCTAAATTAATTCATAGAAAATACTTGTTAATAGTTTTTCCATTATAAAGTAAAATATGGTTTAATTTGTTTTACAATATGATTTTCTTTGTATAATTTTCATTGATAGAAAATCGGATCTAGAAATGCAATCCATTGATTCGTGTCCTTCTCGAATGTATGATATATATATATATATATATATTTTTCTTTTGGGAACTTGATCATTACTTTGTGCTTGTATTAATAAGTGTGTGAAATAAAAACTAGGGGAAATTTCGACAAGTATCAGAAAATGAAGTCGAGGAGCCTGTGAGATATTATGGCTTTCCTCTTCTCGATCTCTTCTCATCATCAAATTCCTTCTATTCCCTTTGTGATCATCACTTCACTTGTATCCCTTTCTCTTTCTACTAATCATTCACTCTTCTTTAGTAGACTCGTTACATCTTTAATTCCTTATGTATTACTATTTTTTGGGTTTATCTAATTTATCATATGTGCATAATACCAATGATTATACGGACACGTGGGGTCTACCACACGCCCATTTTAGTTCAACTTATATAAAGTCTAAACACTTAGATAAATAAATTAGAGAATATATCTTCAATTTCTTTGTTCTTTATTTTTGTAAAAATTCGACGAATTCTGATATATGACATGTGAGTATGTAACACTTATATGTGTTTTAGTATGAATTTGTTATATACATGTGAGTTCAAACTATATTGGTCAAAACTCAAACGTCACTATAATTAATATTTTGAATGGCATTTCCTATATAAAGTATTAAGTAATGAGCTTAATTACATAGAGAGGAAACAAGTTTTTTCTAAAAAGAGTTTAAGCAACCACACCATAAATAGTAGTAGGAGCCATACGACGAATATATATATATATATGACTACTCCATTATCCCTTTTTTTCTCTTATAATTTATTCCATTATCTTTACATAGTTTATGGCAAAGAGTCAAAGATTATCATGGATGCTAATGATCATTGTATAATTTGTATTGAACTATATATTCGTGTATGAAGTGGTTAGAACTCGGCTTGTCGGCTAATAATCCAAGCTTTGCCTTCTTTTCCTCTTTTTTTAGCCAAATCGATTTTACTTGTTTTTCTTTTTCAGCAACCCACCATAATTTTTTGGGACTATCGTGTTTCTTTTTTCGTCTAAACTCTAAAGTATGGCTGTTTGTTATGTCAGTACCTGTGAGAAAGCAAGCTAGTTAATAACATAAAAAATCAGAATTTGAATATATAATGTCGTAATAATTGCATTTTTTATTAGTAGTTGTTGCAAGCAATAATAGAAGGTTTGGATAGGATTTGCTGATTAAATACAAAAATAGGATTTTTCAACTTGTTAATGAAAATTAGTGGAGTGGAGCAACATTGGCCACCACCATAGCCTTCCTTTGATTAGACCAATTTGGAATATTTTCTTGTACAATATACATCTTTAATTAATGCAGCTACATTTACCAAACTTTCCAATGTTTGCATTGCATTATTCAATAGTGGTTTAGCTCTTCTCAGGATTTAAAGGTTAATCGAGATGTTACAAACTTTTGATAAAATATCCCAATTACTTTATAATTTGTGCTACTTTAATCAATTGATGCATAATACTAACTTAAAATATTTTGGTTGGTCAGGTCCATGATGTCTCTCTCTTCAGACAACGTATATACATTTGTCATTACGTATTCTAGGAGTACTTTATACTTATACATCTCACTAAAGAAGACAAATTAATTCCCTTTCTTGTAATTGGCACGTCTAACCTACGCGCCTTCACAATACCCATCGTTTTTTTCATTATTTTATCGTATTTTCATGAGAACGAATAAAATACTATTGAAGATAAATAAGCGACAAAAAAAAGAGAGAATAAGAAGATAATAAATACTCCCATTTATGTAATGTAAAATTTAATAAAGGAATGTGACAAAAAGAAGCTCAGTTTTATTTAACTTAATTAATCGGGCCACATTCTTCTCATTTTTTCAACTTAACCTTCTCTTTTCTTGCAACTTTTGCTCGGAATTCTATGCTATGCTGATCATTTTTTTTTTCTTTCTGCAAAAGTAATGAGAAGCTTTTTGTGTTAAGCTTCAGATCTGGAATTTGTCTCTGCGAGTAACGGTCTATAATTCTGTGGTTCCTTTTGAGTTTTAAAAGCAGGCCATTGTAACAAGCTGAGCTCTCTCTGTTTAGTTCAAGATTCTAACTTTGGAGTAAGTAAGTGAAAGAAAGAGGGAAAATTCGCTGAAAATGCTTGAAATTGAAAGCCCTACGAGTCTCTCTTTCCGCACGAACACTACTTGTAATGCTCTGCTTCGAGAGCTTCAGGTTTTTCTTCGACGACTCTTTTTTTTTTTTATTCTCTTCTTCTCTGTTTCGTGGAAATTTAGGGTTTCTTGATAATGATGCTTCAAGGACAAAGTCTGTGTTTTGGTTTACTGAAGGTGGAAAATGGTCACTGTAGATAAAAAGTCTTATCCTTTTTTCGTCACATAGAGGTTTAAGGGTTACTGTGAATTTTGTCCCTTTTTCTTCAATTTCTTAGGGTTTATTGCGACTTCTTTTACACTATTCTTCTATAAGATATCTGATTTTGATGTTTAAAGGCAAATTTGTGTTTTTTTTTGGGCGTGGAGCAGAAAATATGGGTTGATATTGGTGAGAGTGATGCTGAGAAAGATCGGATGCTTATGGAATTGGAGAGGGAATGTCTCGAAATTTACAGAAGAAAAGTGGATGAAGCTGCAAATTCTAAGGCACAGCTTCATCAATCAGTTGTATCAATTGAAGCTGAAATTGCTACTTTAATGGCTGCTCTTGGAGTCTTAAGCATCAATTCACCGGTATGAGCTGATTGTCTACTTAGTTTCTGACTATTGCCTTTATAGTGGAGATGAAAGGAAAGTTTTTAAAATGTGTATATTTGTGGTTTCAGATCAAAGCTGAGAAAGGTTCTAAATCGTTGAAAGAAAAACTTGCCGCTGTGACACCTCTGCTTGAAGACTTGAGATTACAAAAAGATAAAAGAATGAAGCAATTTGTGGATATAAAAGCGCAAATTGAGAAGATGAGTGGTGAAATCTCTGGTTACAGTGACCAACTTAACAATGCGATGCTTGGTTCTTTGACTCTCGATGAACAAGACTTGACTCTTCGGAAACTTAATGAGTATCAAACACATCTCCGCTCGCTCCAGAAAGAGAAGGTGAGGAGATTTTATCATGAAGATAGATATAAGAAGATGAACTTTGTTAAGTTGAGCTACTTGCTTACTTTTTTGTTCTTGTTTTTATGCAGTCGGATCGTCTGAACAAGGTTTTGGATTATGTGAATGAAGTGCACACTCTATGCGGTGTTCTTGGAGTTGACTTTGGTCAAACTGTTAGTGAGGTTCATCCGAGCTTACATAGGACTAACCATGAGCAGTCTACAAACATTAGCGATACTACATTGGATGGTCTACAACACATGATTCAAAAGCTGAAAACCGAAAGGAGAGTCCGCTTTCAAAAGGTAGATAAACATGTCTGCAGTGATATTCTTCTCTATGTAATTGATAATCATTTTGATGGTTAACGTTTTTACGTTTCATTTTGCAGTTAAAGGATGTAATGGGGTCTCTTTTTGAGCTATGGAATCTAATGGACACACCTCAAGAAGAGAGAGTTAAATTTGCAAGAGTGAGTGATGTAGTAAGATCATCTGAATCTGATATCACTGAGCCAAATATCCTTTCTACTGAAGTAATTGATCAGGTTAGGACAAAGCCCATTTCTTTTCCCAACTTATAATTTCTACCATTGATCTTATCCAGGATCTCTGAGTTCTTCTTTTGCCTTCTACACTAGGTGTCTGCAGAAGTAGACCGTTTTAATAAGCTGAAATCTAGCAGAATGAAGGAGCTTGTGATGAAAAGAAGGTCTGAGTTAGAGAATCTTTGCAGATTGGCTCACATTGAGGTTGACACAAGCACGTCGCTTGAGAAATCAACTGCTTTGATTGAATCTGGTAAGAAGTGATAGAGCTTATGTTCTTGTCAGAAATGTGAGTAGCTGATTTTCTTGCTGAAACCTGTTTGTATCTAAGAAAAATTTCCGCATGTTTCTTCAGGGTTAGTGGACCCTTCAGAGCTTCTTGCAAATATTGAATTGCATATAAACAAAATCAAAGACGAGGCACAGAGCCGGAAAGAAATAATCGATAGGATTGACCGCTGGCTATCTGCGTGTGAAGAGGAAAACTGGCTAGAAGAATACAACCAGGTAGATTCTCTTTAAAAATTTGGCAAATGAGTTTGTTGAAGGATGTAAAGTATGAAATTCCTTCCTTGGTTTCAGGATGAAAACCGGTATAGCGCTGGAAGAGGTGGACATGTAAACCTCAAGCATGCAGAACGAGCCCGAGTCACAGTAAACAAGATCCCATGTATGTTTCCACTAATTATTCAGATGAGGTCTTTAGCTTATTATTCATTCCTTTGTTTATTGTTTTTCTGCAGCAATGGTTGACAATCTAATCAAGAAAACTCTTTTATGGGAGGATGAAACACAGAAATCATTTCTATATGATGGTGTAAGTTGAAGTAACTCTAAAGTTGACGGTTTTTAGTATTATAAGGCCTATCATTTGATTATGGTTACTGGTTTCCTTCAGGTTCGTTTGGTATCCATACTTGAAGATTATAAACTGACAAGGAAACAACAAGAAGAGGAAAAGAAACGATATCGAGTCTGTCAAAATACTCTCTTTTATATATAACCCTTTAGATTTGTAATATTGCTCGCCTGTTAAACACAAATTTGTCATTTCCTCTGCAGGATCAAAAGAAGATGCATGATCTCTTATTAAGCCGGAGAGAATCCATTTATGGATCAAAACCGAGTCCAAGAAGAAGCAACAGTGTGAAAAGGCCTAATGGATACAGTGGGAATGTATCGATGCCTCCTACGCCTCGCAGAAACTCAGCTGGAACAACAAACACTGACATAATGACCCCAAGATCATACTCGAGTAATCGCCAAAACGGATACTTCAAGGAAGAAAGGAGACTCGCAACAGCTCCTATAAACTTTGTGGCTGTACAGAAGGAAGATTCTGTCTCTACATACACTTTGGTTTGCGGCTCTGAACCAGATTCACCGTTACAAAACTGAGTCTCATATGAACTTGATATTGAGTAGGAGTTGGGAAATAGCTCAAAAGGAGGAGTTGCTAGTAATTGTAGACAAGTTAGGGGTCGTATGTGTGTGACTTTGAGTTGACTTTAGGATAATAGAAGAGTAGAAAATGGATGTTATGTTTTTAATAGTAGCTTTTAAAAAAAATTTCCTAGTGTCTTCTTTTCTTGATGTGTTGCCCAATTTGTGTGAATTTGTGTATACATTACATATACAGATTACATTAAGCTGTAGAGTCGCCTTTTTGAGGTTTTAAGAGGTAAAATGATATTGTTTCTTCAAAGTTCTCTGCAGTTCATAGTATTTAAAAAATATAGAAATCGATTACAAATGAATGCAAAAAAGTTCATTTAAAAAAATAATCAACAGAACTGCAAAATCAATGTGAAGCTATCTATTTTCTGTAATGAAATTGTATTTGAAGTTGGAAGTATTGGAGAAAAAAGGAAATCTTCCTCTCCACTGAATATTTCCAATATCTTATAAATGAAATTTACTTTACTTCCAAGAAATTGGTTTAGTATTTGACTTGGTTTGGCTTTGGGTCGTTTTTTTCTTTCTTTTTTTTTGGCTCGAATTGGATCGGTTAAACCCGGATCAAACACCTAGGTAAGAAAGATTATAAAAACACGAATTGATTGCGCGAGACACTTAAGACGTTTGGTTGTTTGAAAGTCAAGGGTTTAGTAAATTCATCCCTGTCCTAACTAGTGGGTTTCGATTCTCCGACATGGTATCGGCCGACACGGTATGTGGCTCGTTTGGTTTGCTTCGTAATCCAATATAGTTGTTTTTTTCTGATCACTAGTAAATTTTGATAAGAAGTTGAGAGGTGTTTGTTATGGTGATGTAAATCTTGTGGATGGATTGTGTTATCGTTTGATATATAATATTTTTGTTTTCAGATGATTGGACTTGCTGTATCATGCGGTGCCACAGCCACAGCATGTTATCTCTGGGGCCGTAGAATTAACGGGTTAGTCTCATTCCCAAAATCTTTATGGAATGTTTAAAACACAATTTTATCAGTCGGTCAATATATATATATATATATATATATGTGTGATGGTGCAGGAAAGCTGACTATTTTAACAGTATTACCCGTGTGATCGACTTAAAACGGTTAGGTATGTTTCTGTTTAACAAGGGATTCAAAGCCTAGTTGTAATTGTTTCGGATTACGTAATGATGCTTTTTTTCTTTTTTATAGATGATTTGCTAAAAGAAAAAACCACGAATCTCGTATCCGGAAAAAGTTGCATCTGCAGCACCCTTTAACTGCAAATATAATGGTCCTCTGGATGTTGTTCTTGAGCACAAGGTAAGATTGTTTTGTTTTGTTTTTGTATTATAAAGTTGGTATCATGTGTGAATTATTTCTCTGGTCTGGTGGTGTCTTTCAGGCCGAAGTGGGTTTTGAGAGCAAGTTGGAAGATGGTGGTTTGGTAAAAGAATCTATAAACATTTTGTTGCAACGAAAGGAGACTCCTTGGTATCTGGTAAGTGGTAAGATACATTGATTCATTTGCTATTTCTTAATTAAGCCTGCCTTCTTAATTGGTTTTGTTTTTCTCTCTTTCTCTCTCGCTGACAGTTAGAAGACAGCACGGGTCTGGTGAAAGTAGTGGGAGCTCACGATGCTCAAGGATTTCTTGAAACTGGAAGATTGTATGAAGCTGATGAGCCACAAATTACTAAAATCAAAGGCCGTCTTTTGTCAGCCGAAGAATGCTCTGAGGTTCTTAATTTGTTCCTTCATTGTTTTCTCTTTCTCTGTTTGCCCCCACCTCTTTCCTTGTGTTGAAACAAACAATGGGATGTTTTTCTTTAGGTGGTCGCTGGGCATGCTCTTAGTGTCGGTACCTCCTTGACTTGTGTTGGTGAGGTAAAAGAGAAATCCATGTGTTCCTTTTTACTTGTTATTTATTAATCTGTAAACGTGGATCATGTAAGAGAGTGTCTATGTACTGTAGGCTGTAAGAGACAAAGCTGGTAACCTCATGATTCAAGAACCCAAGAAAGAGCCTTTTATGGTCTTCCTTGAAGAGGGCTTTGATAAAATGGTTCACAAGATGAAGTCAAATTCAGAGTAAGAACAGACTCATGTTTCTGTTTTACATTTACTTTTGGAAGTCATGAATCATATTTTGTTGATAGAAAATGTTGTGTTAATTTTTCCAGGTTTTATATTTTGTTATCCAAGATCTTAGGAACTATTGCTGTGGCTATAGCCGTCAAGTATGGTGTGGACCTTATGAGGAAGTTTTTGTTACCATTCGTGTCGAAGAAAAAAGACTTAAGGTAACAACAATGCTCAATCAGATAACGAAGAAACAGACATCAATGATTTATAGGATTGGCTTTAGCCTCTGGCTAAAGTCTCAGGGAGAAGAATCAGACAATGAGACACTTCTAATCCATGTTTAGGCAAATCTTAACGAGTATTTTAATTCTAATAGTATCTACAATTGTTTTGGAATATTGATTTTCACTCGGGTTTCCGAATCAAAATTTGTTTGGTTTGGTAAACTTTTTTATACATTTTTGTTGATTCATGTTTTGTGTATATATTTTGGATAGGATTACGTCACAGTATAAAGCAGGAGTTTATAGAGAAAATGAGCTCTTTTCTTATCAGGCTTGAAAACTATATACCTTCGTTGGCCCATTGAATAGAGAATTCTTATTCTGTACTCTGTAGATTTAGAGTCAGCAAAGTATCTGGCTATTTTATTTATTAATTTTGCCTACAATATTTTATACTAGTTGAATTTTCGTGGGATGGGTGGTATTCATCATTTTCTTAGCAAGTTACAATATGGAGAGTGTATGAATCTATTAAATATCCATAATTCTATTGATATTTAATTTTTTTTTTGAATGAATGTAAAATTGTATTCAACCAAAAAATCTTGTGTACATTACATGCATCCTTGTGATAGAATGTTTAGAACAAAGATTTAAACTTGGACTTGAAAAAAAATAAATGATTTAGCTTCTACAACCAAACCAAATGTTGAGACAATCTCTCAGCTTCAAGAATCTTGGTTGCAAGAGGGAGGATATTCTATTTCGAAAAATCCGGTCTATAGACGCGATGAGGCTGGCTACAGATCGAAGGGAGTCACTATGACGTCGCCTGTTTCGCTTCAGCCAAAGCCTATTGATATTTAATTTTATGTATATGTTTTAGTTTTATATTTAAAAATGAATATTAATATTTTCTATAAAAAATATTATACAGCTTTTACTGACTATGATGATGTTTTTCTAATTTTTAGTAACACATCTCAAAATATTTAGAAAATACAATATTGTGTTATGTCCGTAATTTACGTGAGAAAAATATATTTTCATTAATTGATTACAAACATTTCTGATTGTTGAGCCTTTTCCATTATAGTTAATTGTAAAACAAATATGTACATATATCACAATTCAACTACTTCAAAATTATTTTCCTATAAATATAATATTCTGATTGGTGAGCAGTAATAACAATAAATAAAACGTCAGCTAGTTGTCTTGTCGAAACTCAACACCCACCGACGTAAAAAGGCAGAATAATAAAGACAATTAAGAAGTGAAGTCATTAGTAATTAAGGACATCTCTAAATCAAACTCATTAAAACACTAATGATAAACTACTAATCCATTAAAATAAGAGATCAATGAGGAGAAACACAAACTGGGTGAAAATGAAACGGAACTAAATTATACTACTACTTATAGGTTAAGGATTTTAATTAATTTAGTAATAAAACTTTTTATTATTGTTAACCCAAGTTTTAAAATGATAACGAGAAACACCAATCCCTTCGCAGAAGACTCTTATCTCTTCTCTAACCCCTCTCTTATCCTTCAACGTCCATCCCAGCTTCGCCGCGTAATCTCTCATCGCCTCTCTTTGCTCCACCGTGAACTTAGACTTCCTCCGCCGCTTTACGGTCGTCTTCTCATCCGTAGAAGTCTCCTCCGTGTCCTCCTCCTCCTCTTCTTTTTCCACCGCCGATTTCCATTTCAGCCTCGCGAGCTGCTTCACGCGCCTGAAGCTCATGGAAGGTAACTGCGCGTGGGTGATTTGAGCACAAGATTTGACTTCGACACGACGGTGGTAGCTGCGGTGGCAACCACAGGCGGCGCAGAGATCGCCGGTGGCTGGTTGAGAGTATTCGAGGCAGCCATCGAGGGCGTGGGAGCCGAGCTTAGCCGCGTGGTTGCGCATGCATTTTCCATAGCCACAAAAAGTCTCCATCTGCTTTGCTCTCTAATTTACAAAAGACAGATTTTGATTTTCGAGTAATGATTTTGAGTTTAGGGTTTGTTTTGGAAGAGTTTGGTTTTGGGTTTAAGATATGATGTTGTTTGTGTCAGAAAAAGAGTTGGGGAGTTACTTAAAAGCAAAATTATTGTTTACTTATCGCTATTAAATTTTGTACTTATAGGTTTATTAGGTGTCATAATAAATGTGAAAAATCCACTTTTTGAACTGTTTCACTGACTTTGCTTTTACAGTTTACACATTATTTTCAAAATTGATTTCATATCTTCCGGTTAAAGTTGTAATCTTTACCGACAGTTAAGTTTTTAGAATTCATCGATAGCCACGTTTTAAGAAGGGTCCCTTTTAAGTAGTAAGAAAGAGAAGATTATACCATTTAACAACAAACAGTGCAAAAGCAAAATCCAATGGTCTAAAAGAATCTGATTTCATTTCGACTAAAAATAAAAATTGAAACGCCTTCTTTTGTTTAGCAAAACCGCTTATCATGCTTCTGAGTTCTGAGGCAATTGTGTGACCCACGGCATGCTTATTGCTTACTCTATTGTTTGTGTAATCTATCAAACTAAACAATTAGCTTACGGTTAATCACACCAATATTAGTTTTACGAAATTTAGATTTCCCTAATGTAAAAGAATAAGTCATCATAAACAGACTTTCTCTACATTATCTTATTGTGTTCAGCTCCCATCTCAATGTTAAACCACACATATTAGATACGATTGCAACACTAATTACAAAACTACTACACTATAAACTTGCGTCAACCGTTTTACAAATGAAGATATTATGTAAGTAAGCATTGAGCAAAACAGGGGGAAAAATTGAATATGGAAGATAATAATTTAGGAACGACACGACATCAAATAAAATTAGAAGACTAACAAATCTGAGATATCTTAATTATAGGCTTTTATTCTTATCTAAATTCGTTGTAAACCAGCAAAGAATTGACTTTTAGAAAAAAATTCAATATAAGTAAAAATTTAAGGAAATTACAAAGCAAGGCGCGAAAGAGAGAAAGTAAAAAAAAAAAAAAAAAAAAAAAAAACCAAATCGGAGATGAAGCTATGGAAACGAGCCGCCGTATTCAAAGACGGACCAAGTATAATCGCGGCGGACGATATTCTAACAGCAGCCGTCGTGAAAGCTACAAGCAACGACGAGCTCTCAATCGATACAGAGAGCGCTCAATTCATCTACCTTCACGTCCGCGCGAGCCCGTCGAGCCCGTCGAGCCTAAGACCTCTCATAAGCGCAATCTCATCTCGCGTGAATCGCACGCGCAGCTGGGCGGTTGCGTTAAAATGCTTAATGGTAACGCACGGCTTCTTCCTCTGCAAAACAACCGTCGCCGAATCGATCGGACGGTTACCGTTCGATCTATCAAGTTTCGGCGAAGGTAATTCGCGGATGATGATGAGCAGATCCAGTGGGTTTCATCTCTTCGTACGCGCTTACTTCGCGTTTCTAGATCGGAGATCGATCTTATTCCACGACGGGAATCGTCACCGGTACGATGAAGAATCTTCGGTTATGATTCGTCTTGTGATTATTCGTAAGATGCAGATTATTGTTGATTCGTTGATTCGGATTAAACCGGTTGGTGAAAACATGAATATACCTTTGATTAACGAAGCTATGGAGAATGTAATTAGTGAGATTTTGGAGATTTACGGTTGGATTTGTCGTCGGATCGCTGAAGTTTTACCTAATGTACATTCGAAAGTTGAGAAACAAGAAGCAGATATGGCGTTGAAGATCGTAGCGAAATCAATGTCGCAAGGGAAACAACTCGTTAATTATTTCGAATTTTGTAGAGATTTGGGGGTTTCGAATGCCCAAGAGATTCCTAGTTTCGTACGGATTCCTGAAGCTGATGTAATACATCTTGATGAACTGTTACGGACAGAGACGGATTCAAGTGAGGAGAGAACGACGAGGCTTTGTGATTTGATAACACTTGATCATGATGAGTTAGAGAAACAGATGAAGGTTTTTGATTTGAGAAAACTTGAACAGAACGAGATTGAGAAAGAGAAAGAGAAAGAGACGAAGAAGCTTTCTCATTTGATAACACTTGATGATCATAATGAGATAGATAAAGAGACGAATAAGCTTTCTGATTTGATAATACTTGATGAGAATGAGCAAACACAAGCACCTGCCTCTTCTTCTTCTCCTCCAAAAGTTGTTGATATTCCTGACTTAATTAGCTTCTAATTACAGTATTGTACTATTGTATTAATTGATTTGGACTGTTGTTGTTCATATAGCCCCCACGTTGTAATTAATTTCGTGATAATATCATTATTAGTTGGGACAAGGTTATCAAGTAAATAACCGGTAGAAACCATAATAAATATTTACAAGCCTAATTGGTTATAAACTCTATTATAAAAGATGAATAAAAAAGAAAACTGTATACTTAACTTATATTACTAAATACTAACTACACGCATTATATACATCATAATAATTTTTTAACCTTTATTAATAATATACAAGAGACATCATTGGTTATAAATTGATAAGCTATCTCTAGATATTCATTCAGACATCAAATCTAAAATAAGTATATTTTAAAACTATATAACTACAAATACCGGTAAACTGAAAATATGAAAACATTTAATCAAAAGAATATCTGTTACAAGTCAGTAAAATGTTTTTAAAAGATAACAAAAGGAAGAAAAGAAAAAAAAAGTACAAAAAAATAAAATTTCCCTGAAGATTTTCTCAGTAACCTTCTTGTTCAGACACACAGACAAACAAACAAAAACAAAGCAACGTATGATAAAAATGGTAAGAAAGAGAAAAACTCTGCTTCCAAACCCTACAACAAAGATGGCTTACCTGAAAAAACAGAATCGAACTCAGATTGCAGACAGAAGTTTTAAAAAGGTCACAGACTTCAGATTTCTTGTATATATACACCATCATCACTGAGAGTTTACATCCCGGAAGATATCGAATAGACCACCAGAAATACTCTCTTCTTCTTCTTTTGACTAATCCAGAAACTAACCAAATCATCTGATAGTGACGAACTTGTTAGTTCCATGTCTAGCCCAATGGCTCTTAAGATCAATAGGATTCCCAAAGTTAAACCCATCAGAAGCAAGTTTCTCAAGAACCTTCTTAAACGCTCCTTGACTCATCTTCCTTCCCGAGATCCTCGCTCCACGGCGTTTAGTACTCATCGGCAAAGGATGCATCGATATGTTCGTAGTACAACACGCAGATTGCCAACCACCACATCCCCAACGGTAACATTGCTGAGGAGCTCCAGTAC
The DNA here is from genome assembly GCA_028015245.1 of Cardamine occulta. Taxonomy (NCBI): domain Eukaryota; kingdom Viridiplantae; phylum Streptophyta; class Magnoliopsida; order Brassicales; family Brassicaceae; genus Cardamine; species Cardamine occulta. The sequence continues at coordinate 3,010,583 of CM051363.1, forward strand.
AAGTACATATCGGAACAGGAAGACCAGAAATATCCATACTCACTCCATTAATCACCAAATCAACACTCTTCTTAGCCGGCTTCACTCGAGAAACATTGGTATTGTTGCTGTTGTTCTCATCCTTTGGTTTCCTTGGCTTCTTAGCCTTTGTTGTTGTTGTTGTAGAGCCAGCTTTAGAATTAGGCTTTCTCTTCTTATTATTAGTCTGAACAATCTCATCTTCCAACTTAACCGGATTCTTCTCGGTTTGTTGATGATGATGATGATGATGATGAAGATTCAGCTGCATCGATGGAGGTGATGAAGTTTCGGGAAGGATATTACCGTAATTAGGAGTGGTAGTAGTTACAGGCAACATATTGAAGAACTTATCCTTCTGTTGGTTAATCCAATTGTAGCTCATGTGGACAGGTGGCTCAGGGTGGTGATGATATGAACCGTTTGGTCCGATCATTAGATTCGGGTCTCGACCGGGTAAAAACGGTTTAGTGTTTCGATCAATGGTAGACATTAGCTGTAAACCGAGATTACCTTTAAATGTAGCAGCTGCTGGTTCATAGTAACCCCAATTGCGAAACCCATCATCATCCATTTCAAAGATCTACACACAAAAAACAAAGTTCCAACAAGACAAAACAATCAGAGAGATTCAGATCCAAATTCAGACAGAACAAAACTATTAAAATATCAATCTAATATCTACTACTCATGAATTCAGCAAATGAAAACATTAACATTTCTTAGAATTAAGTAACAATGTAAAAACAGTTATAGATTCCATATGAAGAAAACAAGATCAGATCTTGGAGATACCCAGAGACAAAATTAAGAATTCCCATAGGAAATTCCGACATGAAAACAACATGCAGATTCATTAGATCAGGGGGAAGGAAGAGCTAGATCTAAGGAAACTGGGACATGAACACTAAAAGATTTGGGGAAAAAAAGCGGGGAACAGTACAGAAAAAGGACCCATTGTAAAAATTTCGAAATTGGAGAGAGAGACATGGTGGTGGTGATGTATAGATGGAAATGGGATTAAGGAGAGAGAAAACTTACATGAGATTGGGGTGAAACAAACGACTCTTTAAGGGAATTTTTTTGCCCTTCTGGAGAGAGAGGAGAGAGATTGGGGAAAGAGAAGGGGATGATGAGAGAGGAGAGAGAACCTTTTTTTATGAAGATAAGAAAAAAAAAAAGAGAGAGAGAGAGATCTGAAAGAAAGGGAAAGGGTTTTATTTTAGTCGCAAGAAGAAGAGACAACCCTAATATTGTAACCTTTCTAATTTTAAAAATATCTCTTCTTCTTCTCTAAATTTAATTATTTATCCAAAAGGCTTTTTTCTTTTCTTTTTATTATTTATGTTTGGTCAGTGTTTAAGAAAGCCATTTGAGAGAAGAAGACAAAAAACCAAAGCCCACTCTTTTTCAGTCTTTTAGACAAATCTTTTCAATGACAAAGAGAGATTACTGAAACAATTAAAAATTAAAACGCCGATGAAAAACACTTATTCGTTTAACTAGATCTTAAACATGTTTGAAATGTCTAATTGTATATTCCATTGTGTTTACTCATAGTTTGTCACTCACAACATTCCATTAGTGTTTTTTTTCCAAAATTTACCAAACAGATATATTAGCAAAAACACATCATCAGTACCTAATAATATAATCATCGATATAAGTTTTCTAATACTGGATTTAATTTTATGAATCACGAAAATTCTTGGCTGCTCAACTCAATCCTTTTCTCGATCGGGCTGCTTAACATCTCAGGACTCTTTCTCTTGCTTGATTTGTTAGATCCACCATGGCTTCTCTCTGCAGAACATTGCTGCTTCAACAACTTACGATTTTCTCTATCAAGCTCTCTATTTTGCTCACTCACAAGTTCTACTTCTTGCTCTGCTTTAGCCAGATTCAACATGAGACATTCTTTTTCCTTTTCAATTCTCTTAACCATTGAAACTAAACACACAACTTTTTGCGTTGATGGTTTCAATTCATCCCATTTGGTCAACAATGTTTGACAACATTCGTCTTCAATGTTTGCTTCCACGAAGACTCGTCCCAATTTAGTCTCATCTCTGCTAACGAACGGTGTCAAAACTGAATCAACCAAAGAATCTTCTTCAGATTCGATTCGACTCTTCATATTTCTCACTTCTTCTTCCAATTCTCGAACCCTAGATTCTGCTTCTTTAGCTCTCTGGTCAGTTTCGTTACCGAATTCCATCAGTGCTTCACGATCTTGATGATAAAGAAAACATTCTCTTTCCCACTTCTTACACTGATTCACCAATTCCTCACACTCACCTGCTAATTTCTGATTCTCTTCCACGAATTTCTTCAACGATTGTGCATTCATACTCGCTTCCGATCTAACGAGTTCGATTCCTTTGTCTTTCTCTTTCAATCTGGAAACCAGAGACAGATACTGTTCACGGAGATGACGCTGAGATTCTTCAGCCGTGTAGAGCTTCTTCTGGAGAGCGTCCACGGAGATCGGAAGCCCTAAAGAGTGATCGATAGTATCTTTAATGTAGTCATCGACTTCTCGTGAGAGATCCATTTTTATCTAAACTCAGAATTGATAAGAAATCGCACACAGAGGTCGCTCGCTGAAGAACTCTCTAGGGTTTCGAAGTTCAAAAGGGAGGAAGAAGATTCGAAATTCAAAAATTGAAATCGGAGCCTCTAGTTATTGCTCGATCAACAATTTATATTTGGGCCGAAATTTTAGCCCATGAAATTAATTGTTTCTTTTATCAAGTTCCCTAAATTTGCAACAAATTTATCGTCTTGGGGAAGAATGAGAGGTTTAACATTTTATTAGATACAAAGAAACTCGAATAAAAGGTGTTATCGTCTTTTACAATACGTAAATTATATAGAAAAGGATACAAGTAACTTTAATTTCTGTAGCCCAAAATAAAAGAGAGAAGAAGAGAGACTATTCATTCCCCTAAAACCTCTAATGAGAAGAGATGCTTTTTTTAAGAAAGTAATCAGACATTGTCTTTTGTGTCTCTCTTCTTTCTAACGACCTATCTCTTTATCTTCTTTTTTTTCTAGCAAAATTCTTGAGGCAGAAGAAGAAGGAAACCATCGTAAGGAGATTGGTGGTGTAAAGACTTCTTACTCGCATTTAATCGACCGGTAAATGTGACGAACGAACAGGAGAGCTGCTCGGAAGCCGACTGTTCCGAGCATTAAGAAGAATCCGTAGCAAATGCAAGCCATGTATCCGAAGAAAAACGAGGTTTGCATAAAACCAGACATGTCTGATCTCGCGTAGTAATAGTATAAGCAGTACGCGTAGATAAACAAACCGGTTGATCCACCGCATAGGAACGATCTGCAAATAGAAATATTGTAGAATCAGCCTCAAGTTAGATCACAAAGAAAAGAGTAGAGATGATGAACTGAGTTTAACCAACCTCCACCACCATAGGTGATCTTCAGCAGCGAGTTGGAAGTAAGTCAAGGCGACGGTTATGAAAGCAGTGACAATGATGAGGATTATGAAGACGATGAACAGGATGCTGTAGATGGTGTAAATCCGGTGACCCCAGACACTAGCGAAAATGTAGTAAAGCTCGATGTATATGGCACTGAAAGGAAGAAACCCAGCCATAGCCATCTGAGGAATAGCACTTCTGTACCAAGGTAGTGGTGGAATTTCACGGGGATATTTGGTTGTACGGCATGGTGCTTGGAACTCTGCTTTGCTGTTTTTACCGGCGATGCCACCTAAGACGAGTAAAGGCGATGTGACTAGAGTCCATATAAGGACGATTACCACAATGGTTCCAAAGGGTAATGCGGCAGTTGCCGTGTAGGTGATGGCTACGGTGTTGAGGAAGCAAAAGGTTAGGAATAAAGGGCCACAGAAGAGACATCCAGTGAGTAACAAGTTTCTCACCTGCAATAAGGTGAAAGAAAAATTAGAAGTTGTATAACTTCTGCGGAAAATGATTTGAGAAGCTTTATGTGTAGATACTTACCCAGCTTTTTCCTTCGAGTTGGCAGTAGAAAGAAGCGGATGTGTATCCCGCAATTCCAGAAGTTAGAGCATAAATGACCACCAAAGCGGTAAAGAGTGCTCCTCGGTTGTATGGATAGAACACTCCAACAAGAGCAAGCATAAAAATGAATATGGTGCTGATTGGAGTGGACCAAAAAAAAGAAAATGCTACGGTTAGTTATAGAAAGAAGAAATGCAGATCTGCACGAAAGTCTATCCTGATGGAAAAATAGTCAAGTTATGAGACTTACAGCGTAAATAACTGTGTACCACTACCAAGAGATGCGGCAAACAAAGAATTATGCTTTGGGAACCGAAACACATCACCATGAATGTATTTCCATCCAGTTTCCTCTTGATCATCTGCAGCTTCCTCATCTTGAGCATACCTTTCAAGTGTAGAAAAAAAGTTCAGATGAGACAAGGAAGTGTAAATAGCGGAAGGTGAGATGAAGCGAGTGACTGGAAACTTACTTCATGAAATCATTCTTGAGGACTCGCATCAAGATAGTTGCAAGGAATCCAGTCAAAAGAAGGACAGTAACGCAGGAGTTAATAATGGAGAACCAGTGGATTTCCAAATGATGTGGAAGAGAAGATGACATAGAGTATTTCTCCATTCTTTTCTCAAAGGGAGTCTCGGTTTCCTTCCACTTGACAGTGTACATAAAGTCTGCATCAGCTTCCTTGTCCTCAGTGAGATCCACAAGTGAATGAGGATCCATTCTGGCACTGATTTCGATCACACGGTCCTTGTTGTATAGAATCTCAAATTGGATATGCTTGTAGAGGAAATATTTGTATTCACTCGGATCAGATTTGATATCCTTGTCAACCTTTCCAATGAATCCCCAAATAGGCAGATCATCATAGTACATCTGGAAGTAGTAGTCCTTCTCAACAGCCTTCCGGAACTGTTTGACATCTTCTTTACTTAGCTTCTTCTTGCAATATACCACAGAATCTTTTTCATCTTTGAAGTTGAGCTTGTATGGAGCGCTAACAAGACGATCTCCATTCAAAACCTCGCCAAGAGCTTCCTTCTTCTCTTTCACAACCTCTATAAAACCAAAATCAATGGAATCAGATCAAACATAAGATCAAAACATACAAACATTTTCCTACGGATTATACCACTGAAGACAAATGAATTGAATGTAAAAAGGAAAAAACTTTGAGCTATTTCAGTTGCAGTCAAGTCCAATTTATCATAAAACAAATGAAATGTGGAGTTAACACAAATGGTGTGATCAATCTAGTAAAGATCATACCTGGGTTACAGAAGGGAAGATCAAAATACCGATACGTCTCACTGCAATCACCATTGAGCAAAACCAGAATCAGTAACATAGTATTCAAATCTAAGACAGATCCATCACACACGAAACTAATCCAAAATGTACTTGCTTTCTATCACTCTCTGGATTTTACATTACGCATTTTGTAGTAGTGTACTCAAATTTCAACAATGTGTAATCAACGTTCAGTTTATCATCCTCAAGTTTAGAATCGGATACAATCTCAGATCTGAAGTTCAGATCTAGGAAAAAAAAAGTTTGCCAAATCTAACGCTAGTAGAATAAGAAATTTTTACCTTGGGTTGTGAAATGGGCCGACTTTGTTGGCGTATAGAGGAACGATGTCTCCTTCTTTGTAACGGTGGTCGGAAGCGTCGGATCTGACATGGACGGCGCCGGAGAAGATGATAGCTCCGACAAAAAGAAGAAGCGTCGTCGGTGTCCTCATTTGCGTTTTCTTCCCCAAATCGTGAGATCTGAGTTTTTTTTTTTTTTTTTTTTTTTTTGAGAGAAGAAAAAAATAGAGCTAATAAGACAATATTTATATACAAGACTTCAATCAAACTCGAGTCAGCTACACAAATTTTATTTTTTAATTTCCCGGTATGAAGGCGAATTTATTATTCTGCCAAACCTATTTTAAATTATAAATAAATCATTCTCTTTTTTTCCTTGGGTCGATAGTGTATTAGTTAAAGAATAGATGAAGAACGACGGTTAATGTCACATTAACATGATTGATATTAGTCAAATTCCTTCTTTTTTTTTCTGATATGAATCCAATATCAAATTCGTTTTTTTTCTTTTCTTAATGGTACGTGCGTTATAGACTTTATAGTAATGGCTTTGCATGATCTCACGTCATAGTAGAATCTGTTCATTAAACAATTTAATTTAAAACATTCAGTCATAGCCA
>CM051363.1:3016923-3065763 GCA_028015245.1 Cardamine occulta
TTGTCCATCAATCTGTAAGATCTTCTCTTTCCATATTCCTCTTTTCTTTCATTTTATTCGTTTGGTGTTTTATGGATCTGTCTGTATATAGTCGACAATTTCAATTTGGTTATGGCGAAACAGAATCAACCAATGTGTTCAACTTATTGTTTTAGCTTCATCTGAATTTATCTAAATGTTCTTATGGTGTTCTTACTCAACAATTCTATTAGCATATTGTGCTCACTGGCCTGTTTCACTAATGTTTTTGGTACAGGGACACAAATTCCAGCTCAAGTACTATAGCAGCTGAAGAATGGAGAGAGCAACAAAAGATAGAGGAAGAATTACACGCCAGTAGTCTTCAAGTGCCTCGAAGGCATGTGGTTTTCTTCTCTTTAGATTTCTTGTTTTTCTTTTCTTTTGATAGCTCTGAGTGACAGAGTATCATTTTTATTCTATTCTTCATCTTCAGACCTCCTTGGACTCCTGAAATGTCAGTGGAAGAACTTGATGCTAATGAAAAACAAGCTTTTCTCAACTGGCGCCGCATGCTTGTCAGGTTAGCTTTTTTGTTCTACCCCATCTTGATGACCCTATTATCATTTTTACCTTATCTGTGTATAAACAAATCATAATTTGTCACCGAAATGTTTGTTGTCACCGAAATGTTTGTTGGTGATGATAGATAGTTTTCTCAAATGGTAAAACATAATACTTGGATTGAAAAGTTGGCAACTTTTATAGAGTTGAGGTGTGTTAAAGATATCTTTCGATAAGATGTTTGACCCTTATAAATATTTTCGATTGGGAAGTTATCCTTTCTCACACCTTGAAGCAATTTCTAGCTCAAAGAAGATAACATTTCTCTTACAATATTAGGTGTCTGATTTGATTTCGTCATGTCCCCGTATCTATGTGGCTCATTGCTATACATGTTCTCCTGTGTTTGGGTTTAGGCTCGAGGAAAATGAAAAGCTTGTGTTGACTCCATTCGAAAAGAACCTCGACATCTGGAGACAGCTTTGGCGAGTGCTTGAACGTAGTGATTTGGTAAGTCTTTGACAAGGATATATTAACCCTCTCATTAAAGTCAATTTTCTAGGTTTTAGTTAATTGCAAAACGGTTTTTGTTATTTATACTTGTCTCTTTTTTTCCAGATTGTTATGGTAGTTGATGGTAGAGATCCACTGTTTTACAGCTGCCCTGATCTTGAGGTAGTGTAGTCTCTCCCAACTTGAAACTCCACTTTGCACCGCATTCATTATTCATATTTACTTAAAGATTTCCTGACATAGGCATATGCTCGAGAAATTGACGAGCATAAGAAAATAATGCTTCTAGTTAATAAGGCGGATCTTTTGCCTCTTCATGTCAGGTAAGCCTTTTCTGCCTTAAAACTTTTGCCTCCAACATTTTTTTTGTTTCTAATCAATTGTTTTGTGTCTTGACACATCTATAGGGAGAAATGGGCAGAATATTTCCGCCTTAACAATATTCTGTTTGTTTTCTGGTCAGCCGTAGTTGCTACAGCTACCCTAGAAGGTAAAGTCTTGAAAGAGCAATGGAGAAAACCCGATAACTTTGAGAAGACAGATGATCCAGACGTTGTGATATATGGCAGGGATGAGCTGTTGGGTCGTTTACAATTTGAAGCTCAAGAGATTGTCAAAGTAAGGAATTCTAGAGCAGCATCCGTATCATCGCAGTCATTGACTGTTGATTCTCAACGTGATCAAGCTGTGGTTGGATTTGTTGGGTACCCGAATGTGGGAAAGAGTTCTACAATCAATGCACTGGTGGGTCAGAAGCGAACAGGTGTCACCTCTACCCCGGGGAAAACAAAGCATTTCCAAACTTTGATAATCTCTGATGAGCTTATGCTATGTGATTGCCCTGGTTTAGTCTTCCCTTCGTTCTCAAGCTCGAGATACGAAATGATTACTTGTGGTGTACTTCCAATTGACCGGATGACTGAGCACCGTGAAGCTGTTCAGGTGGTGGCTGACAAAGTCCCTCGCCATGTGATTGAGAGTGTCTACAACATTTCTCTTCCTAAACCCAAACCCTATGAGCGTCAGTCCCGGCCTCCTCATGCTGCAGAGCTTTTAAGAAGTTACTGTGCTTCTCGTAGCTATGTTGCCTCTAGTGGACTACCTGATGAAACAAAAGCAGCTAGGCTTATTCTGAAAGATTACATAGGAGGTAAGCTACCACATTTTACAATGCCACCTGGAATGACCCAAGATGATGAACTGCACATGGAGGACATTCCAGAAACTGGGGCTCTTGATGAAGGTTCAGAGTCTGAAGACTCTTCATTAGAAGATAAAACAGAAAGCGAGCAAGTCCCTGGTATTGATGATGTGCTAGATGACCTGAGCTCGTTTGATTTAGCAAACGGGCTTGCGTCTTCGAAGAAAGAGACAGTGAAGAAGCAAACCGCTCTACATAAACAACACAAAAAGCCACAGAGGAAAAAGGATCGGACTTGGAGAGTTAAAAACACAGAAGATGGAGATGGAATGCCTCTGGTTAAAGTTTTTCAGAAACCGGCTAACACAGGGCCTCTCACGATGAGGTAATCCAAGCAAAGATCTTTTCCAAAATGTACCGAAGCTACTAAAAGTTACTTTTTTATATACATGTAATAACAGTTGAACCTGTCGCAGTTCTTGAGTCTCTCTATATGGTTTTTGTTTCCATGTTTTAGAAGTCTTAATATGGGGAAAAAGAAAAAAGAAGGAATGACAACTCAAATCTGGTGGAAAGTGGAATTTGTATTGACACTTGGAAAATAGAGTTTTCATGGAATTTGAAATTATTTCTATTTAATTTAGTACTCAATCTTCTTGAATATTATATTATAGAAAGAAAATTTCAACCTTTTTATGACACTCTTATGACCAATTTTTGTTTTCCTAATGTGTCATCACCAAAATAAATATGAAATTTAACCATACGAAATTTGATTCGCCTGGTTTATTTTTAGTAAATATGTTTCACCAAAATAATAAGAAAATATTTTTTCTTTTCATAGAAATATAATAACTTTTATAAAAAAAAAATTATTGATCAAAATAACGGTTTAAACGGTTTTCAGTCAAAAGAAAATTTCCTATAAAAATCTTTGAAGATAGAAATGTTTTAATTATGTCAAAACAAAATTGATAAAAATGTTGTACTAGTAATTTAGTATTCTCCAAAATTGATAGAGGTACATAATATATAGAGAGAGAAAGAGTTCCTTGGTTCGTTCGTATCTCTCTCTCTCTTCCCTCGTTCCTTTCGCGGCCTCCAGGGTTATTACTCATTAGCCTTTTCTACTTTAGAGAGAGGAGAGAGAAACTTGCGAAAAAAAAAAAAGTGGGCACGAAATTTCGTCTTCTCTTAATTCTATGAATGTTCTCTGCTTCTTTTAAAATTTCTTGGGAAATAACTGTTTTCTCTTATTAACAAAAGCTCCAGGATCTGACCGGTGAAGGAAGCTAGGGTTTCGATTTCTTACCGGAAATTTTTCACGGAGGGGGGAAGTTAACATCAGAGATTATGTTATTGATCATCAGAGATGCGCTTTTGTGAGAATTTGAGGTGGATCCATCTTAGTTAGGTTAATTTAATTTTTGAAGCTTGAGGTTTTGATAATGGATGAGGATTTGTCTCTGGTGGCTGACAACGATCAGGATCGGGAATTTAATAGCCTTGATGATGGAGGCCAATCTCCTTCGCCTATGCCTATAGAGAGGGAGGCGTCTCAGCAGATGAACGACCAATCACCAACCGATGGCGGATCGGTGGCTACGCCTTTGGATCCTAATCCGACGAATTCTCAGCAGCAAGCGGCGGCTACGGTTGTTGGACAAGAGCAGCCGGCGCAAGTGGTTGGTCCGAGGTGTGCACCTACGTATTCGGTGGTGGATGCTTTGATGGATAAAAAAGAGGATGGGCCTGGTCCTAGGTGTGGTCACACGTTGACTGCTGTGCCTGCTGTTGGTGACGAGGGAACGCCTGGTTATATTGGTCCTCGTCTTGTCTTGTTTGGTGGTGCCACCGCCCTTGAGGGTAATTCTGGGGGCACTGGAACTCCTACTTCTGCTGGAAGTGCTGGCATTCGTAAGTTTGCCTTTTCCTCTGCCTCACTTGTTAATCTCTGTTCTATATTTGCCTTCGTTCTTTCATTTTTAACACCTCTCTGGTAGTTCTCTCCTGCATATTTTAAAAAGTTTACTCGTTTCTACTGGCTTAAATTTTCTGATGTACCTGGCTCTTGCCAAGCCATAAACTTTTGAAGATTTAGTTATTAGAAAGACCTTGTGAGTTTGTCTCAGTTTGGAAACTTTGGTTCTTGAAGCTTCAAATCTGTTAGTTTAGCTGGCGGTGTCCGAGATCCAATATTTAACTGAATTTTTCAGATCATGATTTTATGTACCAATTTCACATCATTCTTTAAGTTTTATACCCTAAAATCATTGTGTGAATTCCAAGCTCTTGTTATGTTGTCATGTCAAGTTTGAGTTGCCAAACTTCATCTCTTCATCTTCTTAGCTGTCCTGTTTATATTTTCTAATCAAGCTAAGCTTGTGATGTGAAAGTGTTTTCTCAACTTTTCTTGCTTTGTATCCATTTTTCATGTGGTAGAGCTAATAACTTGGTATGGTAGCAGGACACAGCATCGTCTGTGGAATATTATAAGCATTTCCTAGATCTTAGATGGTTAATTCCATTAGTTTGCTGATAGATTCTATGCTCTAGCTCTTGGTATTTCTTGAGGGTCCCAGACTTACCTGGTTGTATTAAATAATTCTTTGCTGTGCAGGGCTTGCTGGTGCAACTGCAGATGTTCATTGTTATGATGTCCTTTCTAATAAGTGGACTAGGTGAGCAGAAAATGTGAATTTTGTTTTAGTTTTTTCGTCAATTTAACAGTATCCTGATTATCAAAAACTGCATGAGATCCTGCCCTTTTAAGTGTTATTACCAATTAATTTAATGAAACGAGGCTACAGGCTTACACCCTTTGGAGAACCACCTAGTCCAAGGGCTGCACATGTTGCAACTGCAGTTGGGACCATGGTAGTTATTCAGGTAGGGGAGAAACGATGCTATCATTATATTATGTGTGCTATTATTCAAGACGAGCATTTGCAGTCAGCTATGAAATGCTTCTAAATTCTTTCTGTGGTGCAGGGTGGAATTGGTCCTGCTGGTTTATCGGCCGAAGACCTTCACGTTCTTGATCTCACTCAACAACGGCCACGGTGGCACAGGTTGGAAAAAACCCTGCCACTAGTGGCTATCTTGGTGTGAAATTCATTTTACTAGTTTGTTTCTTGATATAGACAATGATCTCTATCCAGGGTTGTTGTTCAGGGTCCTGGACCAGGACCTCGTTATGGACATGTCATGGCACTTGTGGGACAAAGGTATCTCATGGCAATTGGTGGAAATGACGGTAAGCAGTTTTCCACGTTGGCTTAGTCTCAGTGTTTTATGTTAGGGCATCATATTCTCCTTAAAGCTCCTCGCTCCTGAACTACATTTTTAACTACTAGGGAAACGCCCACTCGCTGATGTATGGGCCTTGGATACTGCCGCTAAGCCTTATGAATGGCGTAAGCTGGAACCAGAAGGAGAAGGCCCACCTCCCTGCATGTAAGTTTGATTACACTCCTTTATGATTGTGTGCTTTGCACTGGAATAATTTTGTTTTTTTTTCTGTTTGGACGTTGTACCTAGGTATGCAACTGCAAGTGCGCGTTCTGATGGTCTTCTTCTCCTCTGTGGTGGAAGGGATGCAAACAGTGTGGTAAATTGAACATATTCGTTACTACCTTGCTCAATTGTCTCTTTGAAAACAGGCACTGAGCCACTTATAGAGGCATGATTCTAGAATTTTGCCTTTTGCTTTATTGTAAGATAGAAATAGGACCATGAGATTTAGTCCATTTTTGTAGAGGTTGAGTTTTGCCACTATGAGCTAACTGAAAAGTATACTATTTCTTCCCATCTACAAATCTATTAACTGTGCAATGAATAATCTTCGTTCTATGTTACAGAGCAGATGAGGATGTACTTCCTCTCTGCAAAGTAAATTAGACAAGAGTTTGTATTCCAACACACACAATTCTGTAGAAGCTTCTACAGAAAAGGAACATAACTTGTATTGGTCTCAAGGAATGAGCTTATTAATTTATTTGTTTAGAGATTATGAGAAGTTTTCAGTTCTGTGTAAAGTGAAATTTGAAACACAATGGACTGCCTTGATCTACAATGCTTAATTGAGGGGCTTAATATTTTCTTTGTACATTTGAATTGATAGCCTCTGGCCAGTGCATATGGGCTTGCGAAGCACAGAGATGGACGTTGGGAATGGGCCATAGCCCCTGGTGTCTCACCATCTGCCAGATATCAGCATGCAGCAGTACGGAATGATTCTTCCTCTTTGGTCCTTTTATTGGACCTATTCAGAATAATTAAACTGTTTGATGGATTATTTAGGTCTTTGTAAATGCAAGACTTCATGTGTCTGGTGGGGCACTTGGTGGTGGACGAATGGTTGAAGACTCATCCAGTGTTGCAGGTTAGCAAAAAAATAGAAGTAATCTGATGTTTGTGATGTTGGATTTTCATTGAGGAAATACTTATGCTTCCTTAATAATAATAGGTGCACCACTTTTAGTTCGTGAATTGTGTTCTTGTATAGACAATAGCTGTTAGAATGCTGTTGCTGAAATGTCTCTCATGTATAGATGAGAGCTCTACATAATGGTTTTATACTAAAATGTGCATCGAGTGCAGCTACTGTTCTCTGATTATTTCATCTATTGTCTTTGTACAGTATTGGATACTGCAGCAGGTGTATGGTGTGATACGAAATCAGTTGTTACTAGTCCTCGAACTGGCAGGTACAGTGCCGATGCAGCTGGTGGTGATGCTTCTGTTGAACTGACTAGGCGTTGTAGGCATGCTGCTGCTGCAGTCGGTGATTTGATATTTATCTATGGCGGTTTACGTGGAGGTAAAGAGAAAAGCTTGGCAGAACTTATGTTAATACAGACCACTGATATTTATGTATTTGGCGATTTCACAATTTCTTGTGCATGCTTCTCCATGATGATGAACCAATTTCTGTGGTTGGATTGTTCTGTAAATGTGGCCTAATATACATCAGTGTAGCCAGTGTGTGATACTGTAGAATTACATTTTCTTAAGTAGGTAGTATTTTTCATTCGAATCTGAGAGATTATAACAGAAATACAAATTATAGCTATGTTTTAACTTCCGGCTTTCTCTAAAATTTAGTTCCCTCTCTTCTTTAATCTGTTTGTACTTGTTTATCTTCAAATTATGGTTTCATAACTTAATTAATATTGTTGATACTTTAGGGGTGTTACTTGATGACCTATTGGTTGCTGAAGATCTTGCTGCTGCGGAAACAACATATGCTGCCTCTCATGCTGCTGCAGCTGCGGCAACGAATTCGCCACCAGGTCGGTTACCTGGAAGGTATGGTTTTTCAGATGAAAGGAACAGGGAGTTATCTGAATCAAGCAGTGATGGTGCTGTTGTGCTGGGAAGCCCTGTTGCACCTCCTGTAAATGGTGATATGTATACTGATATAAGCTCTGAAAATGCATTACTTCCAGGAACTCGGTTAGCTAACTTCCATAAATATTGATTTTGCTAGTGATGCATCTTTAATACAGTAATGTATTTAGTGACAACCATTCAACCAACTTTGTAGGAGAACGAGCAAGGGTGTGGAGTATCTTGTTGAAGCATCAGCAGCAGAAGCTGAGGCAATCAGTGCTACGTTGGCTGCTGCTAAGGCACGCCAGGTCAATGGTGAAGTTGAACTCCCAGATAGGGATTGTGGTGCAGAGGCCACACCTAGTGGTAAACCTACATCTTCACTAATCAAGCCAGATTCTATGGGAATCACTCTTACTCCTGCAGGGATTCGTCTTCATCATAGAGCCGTGAGTGTCACTTATTGTATTGAATAAAATATCAAGTCTTGCAATATATTTGTAACACCATGTTCTTTATTTACTAGTATTTTTTCACCAGATTCTCATCAGTAATGCATAATGTTTTCGGCACTTTGTTATTAGGTGGTGGTTGCTGCAGAAACTGGTGGCGCCTTAGGTGGAATGGTTAGACAATTATCCATTGATCAATTTGAAAATGAGGGACGGCGTGTCAGTTATGGGACACCAGAGAGTGCAACAGCAGCAAGAAAACTATTAGATCGACAAATGTCAATCAATAGTGTTCCAAAGAAGGTAACTTTTTGGTTCTCCACATGAAGTGCTGCAAACTCTTGTGGTCCTAAATGTGAATTTAAAAACAAAGTAATACATTTAGTACAGTTTATGATGAAAAGGGTACAATCTTGAACTATTTATACGACACTTTCTTGCTGTGGCATTGGTTAATCGTCTGGTTACCTTGGTAGAAATTGAAAGTACCAAAAAAATGCTATTGTACAATTGGAACTGGATGCCTAAAGATTCGCTGAATGATTTGGCAAGGTGTCTATTCGAGGGTTATAACAAACTGTTGCCTAAAATTTATGTTAATAGGTTATAGCTCATCTTCTGAAGCCTCGTGGGTGGAAGCCTCCAGTTCGACGCCAGTTTTTTCTAGATTGCAATGAAATAGCTGATCTATGTGATAGTGCAGAACGCATCTTCTCAAGTGAACCAACTGTATTACAGCTTAAAGCTCCTATCAAAATATTTGGTGATCTGCATGGACAGTTTGGGGATCTCATGCGCCTTTTTGATGAATATGGTTCACCATCTACAGCTGGAGACATATCGTACGTGGCCGCCTACTTCTTTTTCTATTGCTATTTTGCTGGGAGAATGCTCATTCTGTTGTATATTTGTCAGATACATCGATTACCTCTTCTTAGGGGACTATGTCGATCGTGGTCAACACAGTCTAGAAACAATTTCCCTTCTGCTTGCATTAAAGGTAGTAGGTAGTTCTAAGCGTATATGTCAGTTTTGACTTGCTGTAGGTGTTCTAGTTGCTTGAACATGGAGGGTTTGACGTTTTATTGTTGGTACTGCAGGTTGAGTACCAGCATAACGTACACTTAATTCGGGGAAACCATGAAGCTGCAGATATTAATGCCCTTTTTGGCTTCCGAATAGAGTGTATTGAGCGAATGGTAATGTATTCTGCTTATGAATCTTTTGTTTCCATTTTTAGTTGTCTCATATTGTGGTTGCTTTACAGGGGGAACGTGATGGAATCTGGGTGTGGCACCGAATAAATCGTTTATTCAATTGGCTACCTCTGGCTGCATCAATCGAGAAGAAAATTATCTGTATGCATGGGGGTATTGGTCGTTCTATAAATCATGTGGAGCAGATAGAAAATATCCAACGTCCAATTACTATGGAAGCTGGCTCCATTGTGCTTATGGATTTATTATGGTCAGTCAATGTCTTCTATACTGTTTTGATTAATCTTTTGGTCGAAGTCTGACTGGTTTGTTCATTTGGAATTCGGTAGGTCCGATCCGACTGAGAATGACAGTGTTGAAGGTTTAAGGCCCAACGCTAGAGGCCCTGGATTGGTTACTTTTGGGGTGAGTAATTTCCTTTGTTTCAATTTTTTCCTTTCTCCGAATTTAGTATTCCTCCGTTCATAAATCGAGCTCCTCACATTCTTTTCTCAGTATTTTTTTGTGCAATGAGATGCTGCTATTGTTAGATCCTTGGTCTCAGATAGATATATCTGGTTCTATATGATATAAATATAATCTAGTATGCTCCCAATAACTTACCATATGAAGAAGTGTTAATTGGTTTTGCATTTCATTTTTACCTGTTCTGTTACTCACCAAGACTTGGCAATTGCAGCCTGACCGTGTCATGGAGTTCTGCAACAACAATGATCTTCAGTTGATTGTACGCGCACATGAATGTGTGATGGATGGATTTGAGCGGTTTGCTCAGGGACATTTGATAACGCTCTTTTCCGCTACAAACTATTGTGGTATGTGCATGGATTCACCAGTGCCACAACCTGATTAGATAGTTGGATGGGTTTATTTCTGTTTGGTTAATATTGTTGTACTATCCTCAGGTACTGCCAACAATGCTGGGGCTATCTTGGTATTAGGTAGAGATCTTGTAGTAGTTCCTAAGCTCATTCACCCGTTACCTCCAGCAATTTCGTCAACTGAAACTTCACCAGAGAGACATATAGAAGACACATGGATGCAGGTTCATATTGCTTCATTTCTCATGACTGAGTCTTAGTCCATAGTTTGACCTGAAAAACTGGTACTAGCATAGTATTTGCTTTTTGCAGGAGCTGAACGCAAATAGACCAGCGACACCAACCAGAGGACGCCCACAAAATGCAAATGACCGAGGAGGTTCTCTGGCTTGGATGTAAGGCAGACAAAGAGGCGCATTCTCGTGGACATACATACCTGCCTCCTGGTGTTCCTTATGTTATGTACAGAAAAAGATGAGTGATAGACGAGAAATCGATGAGGTTTGGAGATATCAGGGGGTGTGTAAATTGAGATGATGAAAGGTTAGAGAAGTCAGTTTTGGTGGTGGTTTAGTAGTGATTTGTAGAGTTTATTCGTCTGGGCTTTAGTCCCCTCTTTCGTTTTTTTTTTCCAGTTTGCTGCTTTTTTCTATAATATTTTTCTTTTTTACCTCTTCAATTGATTTTTCTTTTTCGTTTTCGTTTGTGGTATAGTTTATTGACGAGTGGATATGAGTTGTTAGAGTGGTAATATGGATCTGTAGTGGTGATGATTAGTTGGGGGATGGTCTGCTGTTTTTATTTATTCTGTATCATAGAGATGTTGGAGCTTTTCTGTATTTTTTTTTTATCAGCTCATACAATTGTAACGTTTGTGTTGATATCATGATACGAAAATTTTTCCTGCCTCATTTTGGGTTGTCTAAGCTAGACAAGAAAAAAGAAAAAACTTGACCTGTTTTTGTGTGTTTCGTGAGCGTTTTATTACCAAAGTGAGAACATGGTCTGTGTCCTCTGGGATTTCAAAAGAGTTATAGAGCTTAACCGTTGTAGTGTTCCGAGTGTGCTCGTTGTACGGATCAGAAAAAGCTTGAATCAAACTTTGAAATCATTCCTTGTTGCATGTTATCATTCAAAACGGTAAAATAAACAATATGGATGTTCAAATTAAAAATTTATGAGAAAATCGAATTTTTGTTTACTGTGTGTGTGTGGGGTGGGGTGGGGGGGGGGGGGGGGTTCTTCATTGTTGATGTCGTGAAAAGAGAGCATCTAAGTTGGTTTATGGATTGGGTCATGATTCATCACTCAGCCGTGGATGCAAGATAAAAAAAAGGTTGATATAGTGGAATTTAATATGATTTGGCATCGATGCAGTCATTGGCTCCGGAATTTTTGCTCTGACGGGCCTTCAAACACATGAAAGTGATTGATCTAGGCGCCCGTGTTGTCTTATATTGTCTTTGATGTCTTCGCGAAATTGCACAACCGTGTACTCACAAACAGAGGCGAAATGAAGGAGTAGCTTACAGGCAAAAGTTGTATCTAACTTCTCTTATTCGTTAATCGAAAGTACGATGTATCATCATCATTCCATAGTATAGTATGATATATTATATACATTCACTTCGCAAAATAGTTAAATAACTAATATCCAATAAAATCGTACCAGTTCACCTAATTAATCCAGCTCAGCATAAAAAAACTCACGCATGGCTCCAATAGAGGTGGGGGAGGGCTTAACTAGTACACAACTAACTGGGCTAGGTTCGATTTGGTTAATTAATAACATTTTCATTTTCTTTCGTCTGTCCAAAACAAGAGTCTCTCTTGGTCTATAAATAACATAGATCTATCTGCATAATACAGTACAAGTCATCTTTCTACTTCTTCCTCTCTTTCTGATCAAGTAATTAAGTAGAGAATCAAAAAAAAATTAGAGAGCTGATCATGAAAAGTTGTGTTATGAAGAAAGTGAGAGAAATAGTGAGAGAAGCGAAGAGAATAGGGAATGAAGACCCGAGAAGAATAGTTCATGCTTTCAAAGTGGGACTTGCTCTTGTTGTGGTATCTTCCTTTTATTATTACCAACCTTTCGGTCCTTTCACCGATTACTTCGGTATCAATGCAATGTGGGCTGTCATGACCGTCGTTGTTGTCTTTGAATTCTCTGTAGGTTCGTCATTACATTTTAATATGTCTAATACTATAGAGCAGATTTTTATTTGCTCTAAAAATGTAGCCATAAATGGGTTAGTTGTAATGAAAGTTTAGCTATAATAACTCTAGAGTTGTTTTTTTTTATTTTTTGATAAAAATATAATTGTAGATTTAATTAAAATGGGTGTTTTAACTTTGGTGTGTTGTGTAATATGTATATAGGGGCCACACTTGGAAAAGGAGTAAATAGAGGAGTGGCAACACTAGTAGCCGGAGGACTAGGAATTGGAGCTCACAAAATAGCAAGTTTGGCGGGTCCGACAGTAGAACCTATTCTTTTGGTCATCTTTGTCTTTTTGCAAGGTAAACCCTGACTCATAACATGGAGATTATTACCAGATAAGTTTAGTCTCTCTTCCACAATATCAAAGAGCAATTGTAATAATATATATATATATATCTGTGCAGCTGCTGTGTCAACGTTCGTTAGGTTCTGCCCATGGGTAAAGACAAGATTCGATTATGGAATATTGATATTCATATTGACGTTCGCACTGATATCATTGTCGGGGTTTAGAGACGAAGAGATATTGGATTTGGCGGAAAGCAGACTATCGACAGTAGTGATAGGAGGAGTCAGTTGTGTCCTCATCTCCATCTTTGTATGTCCTGTCTGGGCTGGACAAGATCTTCATTCTCTCCTCTCCTCCAACTTTGACACTCTCGCCCACTTCCTTCAAGGTTTTTATTTTTCTTTCCGTTCTTTCTTACCTAAACATATCACTTTCAAATTTCCGCAAATTTTTTTTTTAAGGAAATCTCCTTGAAAATGGCTTCAAAAAAACTTAGGAAATATTCTAAACATGCATGTTATATTAAAAGTGGAAATTTGGCAGAGTTTGGGGACGAATATTTTGAAGCGACAAAGGATGGGGACATCAAAGAGGTGGTGGAGAAGAAAAGAAGGAATCTTGAGAGATATAAAAGTGTTCTTGACTCTAAAAGCGAGGAAGAAGCTTTGGTGAATATACTCTCTCGTTCCATTCTCACTTCACTTTTATAGTTATACCACTTTTGAAACAACTTGGATTGGATTCTGTATTAATATTTATTAATCTATGTTTAGGCTAGTTTCGCAGAATGGGAACCGCGTCACGGCCAATTTAGGTTTAGGCATCCATGGAAACAATATCTTGCCGTGGGTGCATTACTTCGGCAGTGTGCCTACAGGATTGATGCCTTGAATTCATACATCAACTCTGATTTTCAGGTAATATTGCTTGGATAACATTTATTTTATAAGGTATTTTCATTTAAAATAATATTTGAAATTAATATATCTATAACTATTTGGATAACATAATGAAATTTTTAGTCTATGTTTATATGTAGTGGATGTTTGTTTTCTATATGTATGTTATACATAATATGTGTTCTTTTCTAACCCTTTATCACTTCTTTTTCATTTAGATTCCAGTGGACATAAAAAAGAAATTAGAAGAGCCATTAAGAAGAATGAGCTCGGAGTCAGGAAAATCAATGAAAGAAGTGTCCATATCATTAAAGAAAATGACAAAAAATTCTTCTTGTGATATTCATGTCTTAAACTCACAATCTGCCTGCAAAGCTCTTTCCACTTTACTTAAATCAGGCATCTTGAACGATGTTGAACCTCTACAAATGATCTCATTGCTAACGACAGTCTCTCTGCTCATCGATATCGTTAACTTAACCGAAAAATTTTCTGAATCAGTACACGTTCTTGCATCCGATGCAAGATTTAAGAGCAAGAAGAAGCCGAGCGCGTTGTTCGAAAAGCCGGATTCTAGAGTCATTGGTCGTGACATGCCAATAAAATCTTACGAAAAAGGTCATGTTGTCAGAATTTTACATGATGTCGATAAATTAAACAACATTGATAATTCACGTGGACAGAGTTCACAGGAATCGTGTAATCATATCGCCACAAAGATTGTTGCTGATGATTCAGTCCATGAAAAACATGAAGATGGTGAAATACATGTACATGCGAATTTTCTAGAAGACGTGGACGGTAATGTCATGGTGAATGGTCGTGTTTAGTACGTACTAGATTATAGAGAAGAGAACATCATTATATCAGGTCTGGTTTTAATTTGGATTTCATGTATTTTTGAAGCTTTTATGTATTGTAGAACTATTGGTCATATCTTTATTACAGATTCCGTTTTTATTTTTTTTGTTGCGTTTACTCTTTAATGTGCCTTGTACGATTGGAGTAATTAATGGTTTCCGTACGTACGTTGATGCCAAGTTGGCAGCATATGCTATCTAATTCCGCGTTCAAACCATTACCTTTCCATATATTAGTAGTTTTTAAAATACATTAATCTTTGATTCTCCCAAGTTCTAGTCTATGTCGGGAAGGTATGATTTAATACTTTTAACCCGAAAAGAAAAGAATATCATAATCCATATGTCGTTTTTAGTAAAAAGGAGAATACTGGTGGACATGGTCATTATACAAAAATGTAAATTAGATAAGTGGCTAAATTATCTATAAGATAAGGTTCAATTCCAAAATTGGTGAAGACACATATGTGGGACTTAAGTCGCCGAGTACCATACGTGACTGAGCAATTGGACGGAATATCCGTAGCTTTGGTAGAGAGAAACGATGTCAATAACTGACAAATATATCGACTCTCTCTCTTTTATTTGAAGTTTTTCATGATAAATCATTAGTCATGTCAAGAACCTTAATACACAATGTCTATTTCTTTATTTTGTTCTTACTCTAAATAAGAATGTTCATTATTGGAAATAAGATTAGGTTTCTGTTTGATAACACATTTGAATTAAATCAGAGTATTTTCCAAGAAATTCTATGTATAAAAAACAATAAAGAGATACCTGTATAAACGTAGCCACTTTTTGGGATTCTAATTTGTGGATTCATTTTTTTAAGACATTTCTTTTATGAATTTCAAATTTAGTTTTAATGTACACGTAGCTACTTTTAAAATAATATAGATATCAAATGATGGAAAGCACTATTTATTATATTAAACATTTATCTTGAGCGTGAACTTTTATTGGCAATTTTTGATACAAATTAACAATATAAAAATCAAAGTATGCTACTAATGGTGCTTTTAAATATCGGGTTAAAATCAGCAACAAAGTAGAATTTGGTTACGTAAGTACTCCCTGCCTCTAATCAGTAACAAATACTCAGCCTGTAATTAATAATATTTTTCATTTTCAATTTCTTTAATTAACCCTGAAAGTTTGAAGTACAAGTTGTACTATACAACGCACCACTGATTTTCTTTTAAATAATGAAATAACATTTCACGAGTCCCGAATAAGAGTCTTCCTTGCTCTTTATAAATAACGTCGATCCATCTCCACAAAACAATAAGTCATCTTCGACTTTTTCCTCTTTTTCAGAAACTAATTAGAGAATAAAAAAACACTTGAGAGCTAAGTGATCAGATCAAAAGGTGTGATGGAGAAAGTGAGAGAGATAGTAAGAGAAGGGAGGAGAGTAGCAAAAGAAGACCCAAGAAGAGTAGTGCATGCTTTCAAAGTGGGACTTGCTCTTGCTTTGGTCTCTTCTTTCTACTATTTCCAACCTCTCTACGATAACTTCGGTGTCAACGCAATGTGGGCTGTCATGACCGTCGTTGTTGTCTTTGAATTCTCTGTAGGTCAGTTCATCATGCGACCAGAACCAGCTACTTTTTTTACATTTGAATATAGAGACTTAATAGAGACGAATGCGACTTAAGATCTTTGCTGTAACCGTTAAATATCGGAGATTTAACTTTGGGTTGTTGTGTATTTAGGAGCCACACTTGGGAAAGGACTTAATAGAGCAATAGCAACATTAGTTGCCGGAGGACTAGGAATTGGAGCGCATCATCTAGCAAGTATGTCAGGTCCAACTATAGAACCCATTCTTCTCGCCATCTTTGTTTTTGTGCAAGGTAATTTCGATAACATTCGTATTTCTTAAAATTATCAAGACTTTTCGAGTCTTTGGCTCATAATCTTTTTACATGTGCAGCTGCATTGTCTACGTTCGTGAGGTTTTTCCCACGAGTGAAAGCGAGATATGATTATGGGCTATTGATATTCATATTGACGTTCGCACTGATATCAGTGTCCGGGTTTAGAGAAGACGAGATATTGGATTTGGCACATAAGAGACTATCGACAGTAATGATGGGAGGAGTTAGTTGTGTCTTAATCTCTATCTTTGTCTACCCTGTCTGGGCTGGACAAGACCTTCATTCTCTCCTTGCCTCCAACTTTGACACACTCGCTCACTTCCTTCAAGGTCTTTTTTCTTTAGATTCATTATATATGTGCTAGCTAACTTAGAATACCACTAATATGTTTTTTCCAAAATTATAATAAATTTGTTTTCAAGTATTCGATTATGAATTAAAAAGTGGAATTTTGGCAGAATTTGGAGACGAATATTTTGAAGCGACAGAGGATGGGGACATGAAAGAGGTGGAGAAGAGGAGAAGGAATCTTGAGAGATATAAAAGTATTCTCAACTCAAAAAGCAATGAAGAGGCTTTGGTGGGTACTTGTGCTATTTCCCTAATCGCTTCACATTTATAATTATACCCATATTTAAAATAACTTGTATTGATAATTTGTGTTTAGGCTAATTTCGCAAAATGGGAACCGCGTCATGGCCAGTTTAGGTTTAGGCATCCATGGAAACAATATCTTGCCGTAGCTGCATTACTCCGGCAGTGTGCTTACCGGATTGATGCCTTGAATTCATACATCAACTCTGATTTTCAGGTATTACTTTTTCTACAACTTTGTTAGGTAGTTGCATTTTAAAATAATATTTGAAAATATAATCAGAATTAAATGCAACAAACAAACAAAAAACACAATGAAGTCTGAGTCTATAGTTTTAACTTATTACTATATACTAAATGTTCATATATGATTGTTATACATAATTTTTGACCCTTTTTTTATTTATCTCTTTTTTTTTTAATTAGATCCCAGTGGACATAAAAAGGAAACTAGAAGAACCATTAAGAAGAATTAGCTCGGAGTCGGGAAAATCAATGAAAGAAGTGTCCATTTCATTAAAGAAAATGACAAAATCATCTTCTTGTGATATTCATGTCTTAAACTCACAATCTGCATGCAAAGCTCTTTCAACATTACTTAAATCAGGCATCTTGAACGATGTTGAGCCTCTACAAATGATCTCATTGCTGACGATTGTTTCTCTACTCATCGATATAGTTAATTTAACCGAAAAAATCTCAGAATCAGTACACGAGCTTGCATCCGTTGCAAGATTTAAGAACAAGAAGAAGCCGAACGTCTTATTCGAGAAGTCGGATTCCGGAAGCATCAGTTGTGCCATGCCAATCAAATCTCACGTTGTTACAATTTTAGGTGATGTTGATACATCAAACAATGTTGATCAATCGTGTGGAGAGAGTTCACAGGACTCTTGTGATCATCATGCCGCCATAAAGATTGATGATGATTCGATCCATGAAAAACCTGAAGATGGAGATATACATGTACATACGAGTTGTGTATCCTGTAGTCAGACTAATAATGCTAGTGATGTTTTAAGTAGTGATACAAAATAATTAGTAATATTTCATCTAATTATTTTATCATGGAATTTAAGGGTGACGGGAGGGAACTAATCATGAATATTAAATCAAGTTCCTTATTACAAGATTTCGTTCTAGATCCAGCCTAATTCGACAGTATAATTTTCTGTTTTTTTTTTCGATTACTTTTTAGTGTCCAACCAAGCTCTACGGTTTTAGTTGATTTAAACGAAGGGGAATCATCACAAAAACATTATACTGGTGGAGGAGATTTTATGTTCAATCGACGAACTAGCTCAGATTGTTTTCAGCAAACAATCATAATTAAATAAATAATTGAAACTAAGCTGAATTATTACTCATAATGGAAGTAAATATATATGATAAAAAAATGTCTCTTAATATAATCTTGGCTATTTTAATAAGTGTAGACAAGATCCACTAGTAAAAATAAAAAATAAATAATCCAAACAAATAAAAGGAAATTATTTGTAGTGTTTTCTCCCTATTTTCTATTATACGCTACAAAAAAATGTACCTTGACATCAGTTTTTTCTTCTTTTTTTTTAAATGTCAGCATCCGTTTTTAAAGATATATGGGACATTGATTATAAATTTAAGTTATAATTGCTTAAGTTGCAAAATTTATGTACGTAAAGTCAGATAACTACAAAAGTGTTATATGTGGCACTTAGATGGCAATTACGTACGAATATCTGTAGAGAAAAGTAAAATCCTTCCTATATAGATTACGATATGTGCGTTTTGTCTTAGAAAATTAAATTAATTATAGAGATTTTTTGTCTCCGAGAAGTTGATTGATTAGTGTTATTGGTTTGATATGAGTGATTAGTGTTATTGCAAGATGTAATTATTGAGCCTAGGAAAATGTTAATGGAGGTCTCCATGTTCTCGTAAACCCACGGGCTCATGCTTGTTTGTCTATTGCCCTTTGATTTTCCAAATGCTTTTTCAAAACTATTGGACAAAATGGGGAGCAAATTAAAGTGGAGGGTAAGTTAATAAGTATTAGGTATATGTCTCCATTATTATTAAATATTACTTTCTTTTTATTTTAACCCTGATTTTTTAATGAAAGATCCGTCATTGATTCGTTGAATAAAATTCCATTTGCTAGTGGGAAAAATAACACTGTAATATCTATCATATTAACATTGGGTGGTCAAACTTCTCGGTGCTGGAAGGGCAAACTTACTAAATTTGGAGTAGTCAAGAGTGCTTAGTCTGGATGATTATTCGACTTATGAAGAGAAAATGCGAAACTGACTAAGATGTGACATGACTAACTTCCATAGAAGACGATATTTGGTTTTGATGGGAATATTATCACGTTTAATTCTTCTGTCTGCTAATTAAGTCCATCTCTCACAAAACTGTGTGATATCGTCGGGGATCATCAGTTAACAATCAAAACTAATCCGTAGCTAGCTATAATAAACTAATGCAGTCATTGGATTCCAACTAATGGTAAAAGCTACGGCTAACACTTTAATAGACAACTTCGCTTATCATGAATGCTCCACTTGCGTATCAAAAGCTCTTCAGATGTACGGTTCAGAGCTTCCACAATTAATATTATATCTATCAACTGAATACTTAAGGACGTTCTCGCAATTACTAACAATATGTAATCAGTCAATTGATAATATGCACCGTGCATAATTTATTCCATAGTTAAATCTTTTTCTTATATTTTAAGGACGTTCCAGAATTAAACGAACCACTTAAGAACATAAACAACAACAAAAAAGTCTATTGATAACGACATTAATGCGTATCGCGTCAATTTGAAATTTTATACTTTGCTAAAGTCTCCACTGACGAGATTTTAACCGTACATTCAAAGTGGAAAAAGGTACACTTAACATTTGTGCTCAACAGAACACGCGTTTAAATATCTTTTTGACTTTCGTGTACGTTTTCACAAAATATATTATACTAATCTTTATCATTCAAGCACACAAATATATTATCTTCAAATATTAGGTTGAATAGCACCTGACCGTGGTCCTAATAGATGAGATGAGACTGTCCAATTTGCATGACGTGATGTCGATGTCTCGATGATGATGTGTCATAAGGAACTTATTTAAACTGTCAAGTGTCAAGCTACAGTTTTTTCAAAGTTAGTTCACACAAACTTATAAAAATTTGGATGTTTTTACCCTTAGGGTTGAATCTTGTTAGATATTTCAATCGGGTTGATTTCATATTAGATTAGCCTTGAACATCTTAATCTAGAACTTAGATTTTTATAAGAGTGGGCTTGGGCAAGGGCAAGAAGCTATAATAAGGTGAACTAAGGATTAAGTGTGGTTTGAAAGAAGGTTCAAGATTAGAGGCGACGTAAACTTTGAGAATATGTTTTAACATTTTTTCATGCCAAAATAAGGTAAATGAATACGAATACAAACTGTTACAGATTACAATCACACAGGCAAACCAAAATAGTTAAAATTTCCCAAGGCTTTATACTCTCATTTCCATTAAGAATAGTTGCTTTTATTGGTTTCCATTGCCAAATGCCCACCACTGCGCCTTACAGCTCGTCCTACACGAAATTTAGAGTCATACCATTTTAGAACAATTAAGATGATTCAATACGAAAATGCATATAAACCATATTTAAGTGGGTGAGATAGAAAACCACTTACACGGTAATCATCCGTGTAATCACGTGGATTTGGCTGCAAAACAAAACAAACCATTTCCAACTTATTCACTCAACTTTTCACCCAGAAATAACAGAGTTAAGAAGGAGAACTAAAGAATTGATTTGGTCTCGAAGTGTACGTACGCGTTTGTAACGTCTCCTTCTGTCTCCATACCGGTGGTCCCTTTCCTTTCGTCTGCGTTCGCCTTCTTCCCTTGCTTTCCGAGCTTCCTGTAAATGTCAATTTGTATGGCCATGCTCGTGATTAACATATATACACAGAAGAGTTGAAAAGGAAACAAAAACAAAACAAGAACTTGTTTGTAAACTACACTATACCTCATCTTCTCTAGCTTTTCTTTCTTTCTCAGCTTCCGCAAATAACTCCTTCTCAGACTAGTGTGTACGGCCGAGTTTGTAGCATATCAAAATTACTAATTAGACATCTTGTACACAAAAGCACATAGCAATTCTCATTTCTATTTACTAAACACTGGTCACATGGGGAAACTTCTTTGATTGTATCCAAAAATAAGCAAAAAGATATCATAAGGCTTTGGAAATCTACCTCCCTGTGCTGGTCAAAATACTCATCCACCATGCTTCTTGCATATTCCGGGTCATCACAGATCAAGATATTGTCAAAGATTGAACCAGCCTTCACCTGCAGTATTTAACATCAACGTCTTCATTCAGCTTCACTAAATAAGCTTGGTCCCTCATCTAAAAATGAAGGCATTTATCTGATATTTTCTGTTTCTTTTTGTTTTGTGTTAAATCTAAGTTCTACCCTAAAAATTTGGATGGTATATATGTTCATACAAGCTGCATATCATTTGCAATGACTATTATATAAATGTTCATCCATGTCTGGTGATGGAGTGATTATAAAAAGTTAATATGCAACGGAATTCAAAGAGAGATCTAGATCTTACCTGCCATACTTCAATGCCTGCATATCTTATAGGCTTCAGAACATAAAGATCTGGATCATCTTCAAATTCTGAGGAAAACCAAGAAGCTCAAGCTTTAGTATTTACAAGAAAATCCAGCCCAAAACGCAAATACACACTAAATAGCTAGAAACATGCCTGGATTATCTATCCATGGGTTCTTCCATTTTCCCTTGTAGTTCGGGTTCTTGATTCTCTGTAGGAAAATAATGTTTTGAGAAAATGTTAAATGGTGTAGAAGAATAATGAGGTAATCTATGTAACCATTGATGACTGTCAAATCAGTTACCTTTGGTTTCCAAGAACCTTTGAACGCAGGATTTGGGATCTTTGGGGGTTCCCAGAGACCGTTTTCTTCCTCATCCCAGTCCTCAGGCTAAACAAGGAGATAGATAGATACAAGACATAAATCTTATTAAACACTATCACAAACCAATGAGTTCCAAAAAAGGATCACAATGTCAAAGTTTGCAATAGTAGAGGGAGGATGAAGAAAGAATGATGGATCTCTGAGACTACTACTAAAAAAAACTATAAAACAATCACTTTAACTAGCCAGTTTAACATTACAAACCTCTGTAGCCTTTTTATCTGGAATTTCTCGCGGAATTGAATCAAAACCCTGGTTACAAAGAAAGGAAGAACCAGTTGCATGAATCAAACTAAGAATTAAAAGTATAGGAATTGAATAGCTTTATCTCAAATACAAATAGTAGTTTTCTATATAGCTACCATGTTTATTAAAAAAGTTACCTCTGGTTTGACATCGTTGGGGTCATCAATATACTCTCTATCATCCCAGTCCTCTGGCTGCAAAAACAGATTGGTAAAATCTATCAACTTAAAGATGAAAGCAATGTACTGTAAATGCATATCTTAAGCTCAGATCAAAACCATAATCCATTGTTCTCGTCATAAGTCATAATAGCTAAACTAAGTGTAACTATCTCAGGAAAAGACTATCCAATCTTGCAAATGTTTGGTTTAGCGATTCACATAACATTTAAGAATGACTCTTGGAAACCTTATGAGCAGCCAAACAGTTACCTTCTTTGCATTCTTAACCTTTATCTTTCTTGGAGGAAGGATGTCCCAGTCTGTGTACATACTGCCAAATTCTCTCTCTTTATTATCAACTAGAACGCTGTAAGAAGCGTCAGGCCGCAGAATAAATGTGTAAAAATGATTTAATTTGTCTGTTTCACATTGCAAATCCTTTTTAATTGGATAATTCTGTCCCTGATATGAAAGAATAACATGAAGCTTCTTTGTCTGCGTTCCGCATATATCTGGTCCAAACATTAGACTGCATAGAAAAAGAAGCACTAATGAGAATACTGAACACAACACCATGTGAAGCTAGTAAAAAGGATGAACCAATTAATCAATCATTTCATTAGTTCACAGAATCCGAAACATCTCCACCTTTTCATAGGATCAACTAAATCAACATCTTCATAATTGTTCTTCTCACAATATACCAAAATCTAGGCAACTTGATTAAGATTCCATACAACCTTCTATAACTGATATTCATTGAAAAGGCATAATGGTATAAGACACAAGATTACCTGTAAGGGGTATCACCACCAAACTGTTTCTGGTTAACATAGCCAGAGAGGAGCTTGATATAAGCGCCACCACATTCTATGTCTTGTTCAATCTTGACTGAGTACTGAACAACAAGAGTCCGGTTTTTGTTGCTAAACTCGGAAATCTTTGCAGAAATCGCATAATGCTTGGCATCATTATAGGTCTGAATACCTAAACACATGAAGAACAAATTTTCCTAAGTCTAACCAAATATAGATTCAATTTTCCTCAAGTTAACTTCAAAGATAGAAAGCCAGTACACATGAGAACTCCATGTGTTTAGTCTACAGAACAAAAAACCTGGTGCCATTCAACAAGAAGAACATATCAAAGAGCTTAAACATTGCAGCATAACAAAGATCTCAGGGCAACCATGAAAGCAGAGAGAAAGGAACTTAATATTTGCTAGTAAAAAATCTACTTAGCATTGCAAAAATCAAGTGAAGCCCTTAACGCCAAAAAGATTATAGATAAGCAATCTTAGGTCGGAGAAAGGAAGTACCTTTATTGTCAGGATCACCGGGCCATTTGCCGGCAGTGTGCTTAAAGGTTCCGGCTTTGCCTTCGTTTCTTTTCCAATCAGATAATACCCATCTGCTTTTCCATCCACCTGAACACATCTTACAAAGTTAATTGTATAAATCTATAAATAGAAACCAAAAAAGGAAAATCCAGAACTATACAATCGTTATATTAACCAAAAAAAGGAAAGCCTAGAATAGAAGATTCCAGTGAGGAATGGATTTGGCGTCACTATCCTAAATAACTCAAATCTACCAAGTAAGTTGCTACTTACTAATCATTACCAATAAATTCAAAAGGCAACTAAATCCCGGAAAAAGAAAGAGAAAGAGTGTTCACCTTCGAAATGCTCCTCTAAGAAGATCTCGGAGAAAGCCAAAGGAGCAAAAGTGAGAAAAGAGAAGAGGAAGAAGAAGCAGATGAAGAAATAACTAGGCTTATTTTGAGGCAATCCCATTTTTCACACTCATTCACCATAGTTAGGAACATTGTGCTTCGACCTTTATATCAAAGAAGAATGTTGACTCAGAGTCGTTTGGGTTAATTACAGTATTACCCCTAGATTCGTCTTCTTCTTCTTCCAAGTCGTCGCAAGCGTGGACCGCTGAATGTTCAAAGTCGTTTTATCTGCGTAAGATATGGGCCAAAACATAACCCTTCAAATGGTCCCAAATTCATAATTGCACTCATCTTCTATTGCCATTATGATTTATAATAAAGGTTGGTCTAATTATATCCACCAATCCTGCCTAACATATTTATCATCCTTTTCTTTTCTCACGTTAATGAAAATCGTATCTCATTAATGACAAGGATATCTTAAACTAATGTTTTATAGTATGTGTGTTACTGTTACTATCTAAATCCAAATTCCAATAAAAATGTATATTGTTGGCAAAGAACCTAAAAGGCTACCCCCCCCCCCCCCCAATAATAATATAGCTTGTCAGCATCTTCAGCCCAGTGAACACGACATTACTCTTCTCCAAAATTTCCCATTGACCTCACATTACCAATTCGGACAAGAAGCAAAACTAATTTAATTATTTAACCCCATGTTATAATCCTTGTGTTACTTATTTAATTATTTTAATCCCAATTAAGCCGATTCTTTTAACTGAAAAGACATATATACCCTCGACTCACTTATAGAACACGTGCGTGGCGCGTGACCTTCCTGCATCTTCCCATTATGCTCATCTCAGATCTTCAGCCCCTAACCTCCGACGCCCCATGCCTATCTCCGGTGGATACCAGTCGCGTAGACGTCTTCTGGCATGAAGGAATGCTCCAACACACCGCCGTAGAAGGCGTCTTCGACTCCGGAGTTGACCCTGGATTCCTCGACGTATTGGAGAAGCACCCGGAAAACGCCGATCGCGTCAGGAACATGCTTTCAATCCTCCAACGCGGTCCCATCGCTCCCTATATCAATTGGTTTCCCGGCCGTCCTGCAATCGTTTCGGAGCTTCTAATGTTTCACACTTCAGGTACGTCGATCTAAGGTTCAAATTAGGGCAGAAAACAGAAACTTTACGAAAATGTGTTTCTGACTTTGGCGATTTAACCTTAAAGAATTCGATTTTGATCTGTGATCTGTGATCAGTGATCTTTGCTTTCTCATGTTTGTTTCTGTGATCCTTTTACAGAATACATTAACAAGCTTGTGGAGGCAGATAAATCAGGAGAAAGGTGTGAAATTGCTGCAGGTACTTTCATGAGTCCAGGCTCGTGGGAAGCTGCTCTTCTTGCAGCTGGAACTACTCTATCAGCAATGCAACACATTCTTGACTGTCATGGAAAATTAGCATATGCTCTGGTACGTCCACCAGGCCACCACTCACAGCCTACTCAAGCAGATGGGTATTGCTTTCTCAACAATGCGGCTCTTGCTGTGAAGCTGGCATTGGATTCGGGTTCTTTTTCCCGAGTTGCGGTTGTTGACATCGATGTACACTATGGAAATGGCACAGCTGAAGGGTTTTATAGGTCTGATAAGGTTCTTACGGTGTCGCTTCATATGAATCATGGGTCATGGGGCTCGTCTCATCCCCAAAATGGGTCGATTGATGAACTTGGTGAAGATGTGGGATTGGGTTATAACCTGAATGTTCCTTTACCTGATGGGACGGGTGATCGGGGTTATGAATATGCCATGACTGAGCTGGTGGTTCCTGCGATTAGAAAGTTTGGACCCGATATGGTCGTTCTCGTTGTTGGTCAAGACTCCAGCGCGGTAAGTTCTTTCTTTGCCCAAAAACATGTAGACTATCTAACATAATTGTATCTAATTGAGCACTGCATGATTTTGTTCATAATTATTGGCTTGGTTACGGGTACATAGCTTATGTACGTTGCTTTGATAAGTCTGCTTAAGAAGTTAGAACTTAGAGCTTAGAAGAGTGCAGCAGCTCTGGTATCAGCCACATCATCTCTCTAACATTCAGATAGCAAAAGATAGATAGACTTTTATCTTTGCTTCAGTTTGTTCTTTCCTCTTCGTTTGTATTCTGATTCAGAGAGGAGAGTATATTGAGCTTAGTGAGTTTATTTCAGCACAGAATTTTTTAACCGAGCTGTTCACTTTTCAGCCCATGGCAAGTGTTTGGTACATAAGGGAAATCTATTTTAAAGTTCTTGGGCTTAAAACATTTATTAGAGATCATGATGTCTAGTTTGAAGGGTGATTAGAATGTCGTGGACTCGATGATAACAAGTTGTTACTGTCGGATCTGCAGTTTGATCCAAACGGAAGACAGTGCCTCACGATGAGTGGATACAGAAGGATTGGGGAGATAATGAGGGAAGTGGCAGAGGAGCACATTCATGGAAGGTTGCTTATGGTGCAAGAAGGCGGGTATCATGTAACATATGCAGCCTACTGCCTCCACGCCATGCTCGAAGGCGTGCTAAAGATTCCAGAACCGCATCTATCTGATCCGATTGCTTATTATCCTGAAGAAGAAGCTATTGCTGTTGCAGCTGTTAAATCAATCAAAAGATACCACTCGGAATTTGTTCCATTTCTCAGAAAGGAACTTGAAGATGTGTTGAATGAATGAGTTAAACTGCTTCCTCTTTGTGTTGTGACCTTTTGGAACATAGATCTCATTGTAGATTGAAATGGCTAAAGAACCCTTCTTCTCCAGAAACTGAATCACATGTTTGGTCCTTTCTGCCACTTAAATCAATCAGGTCAAACGCATGTATATAAAAATTTGTTGATCAAACGCTCTTTTGGACGACAGCTTAATTAATTACACGATTTAACTTTTTTTTTTCTTCTTCTTTTGAAATTTAGTTTAGTCAAACCAAAAACATTAATATTCGAAATGTGTATCATACTACGTAACTGTTCTACATTTCTTACAAGTTTATGGAAATCTCGTTATTTTACTCCAACCACGCTCCTTTTATCCGTTGAGTTTATTTTTGTGATGTTTGTTGAATTGATCTACTGCAACACTCAAAACATTTAAACTATTTCGGGAAAGTGACAGGAAAAAGTTTACGTAAAAAAATTAATTTGAGTAGTTTGAAAAGATAGTTAAGTCTTAGAATACAAGAAAACACCTTTTATGTCACGGAATATTTATTTGGAAAATAAATTTTATATATATTCCACATCCTATCAATTCAAGAGCCAAATAAGATAGGCATAGTCGTCGTGCGGATTGTAGTAGAGAATAGCGGATCCTTAAAAAAAAAAAAAGCATGTCGAATTCAAGGAAATATGTTCGGATAAGATCGGTATTCTCACAAGATCGAGGTAGGGACTTTGAGCCCACGAAAAAATAAGTGTAGAGTGTGCTTCCCCTCTCTCAAATTTATTAGGAAAAAACTAGTATAAATTATTGTAAGAACTATATGTTAGACGAATTCCAAATACTTTTAAGTATGTATTTTGTTTTACTTTAATGTGTACATCGGATAAGTACAAACCCCAAACCAAAAATACAACCATTCAATATTTTACCGAATCATTTCAAAGATACGCTCTAAATATTAGAATGTGCAATACTGAGAACTTGCAGAGTGAATTGGATTTTTTTCCAAATTTTAAAACTCAATTTCAATTCAGTATACCACCAATCCTATCAACCTGATAAGTTCTAAAGAAAGTGGATAAACGAACTTTAATTATATTTTGAAAACGTGTCCAATGAATATGTTTTTTGTGTTAATCATTTACATCAAAAAATTAGAACATAATTTTTTAACAGCTTATAGTAGAGATGTATTTAACTCTCATAGAAAAAGAAAAAAAAATACTGAAAGGAACCAAAAAAAAAAAAAAAGAGAAGAACAATGTAGTGTAGTCCCCACTTGTCTCTCTTCCTCTCCAAATAAACCACATTAGTCTTTTCAGATTTTTTGTACACTTCCTCCACCCCCACCCATCTCTCTCTCTCTCCTTCTTCTTCTTCTTCTATTTCTTTGGTTGCCCTTTTCTTTAATTTATTCTTCCAAAATCAAATAGTTCCTTCTTTGATCTCATCACTGAGATAACTAAAGGTTTCATACAACCCAAACGAGAGGGTGAGATATCATTCAAGAGAAGCCACAAAAAAATGTCTATAGATTTATCATCTGAGCGTGTTTGCTATGTCCACTGCAACTTCTGCACCACGATTTTAGCGGTAATTATCTCCCTCTCCTTCTATTTCTTTTTATAACAATGAAAAATCTTTCTCAAAAGAATGAGTGTTGATTTGATATTTACTCTGAGCGAGCTAGATCCCCTTTTTCTAACTTACATCAAACAATTATATAACATATTAAGTTGGTGATATATTTATGTATATTGTATGATGAATTTTGCATCTGGGTCATGGATCAACGTCCCTGTCCCTGTGATTATTGATGAAGATAAATAGGTGAGTTTTCTTAAGTTCAGAAAATAATGAAACCCTAAATTTTATTTTTATTTTTATTTATATATAACGCTTGATAAGATACTCAAAGAAGTAAAAGAAGTTCGGTAACTGAACCATAAATTTCAGTGCTCAAACAAAGTAAACTCAAATGAAACAGCTCCTGATCAGATTTAGGGTTCTATGACGTAGGTTTAAAGCCTACAACAAAAACCTCTTATATATTCCCTATTTTTACAATCTAAGGGTTTTTTTTTTTGGCTTAGAAGGACAAGTTTTCTTTGGTGTTTCAGTAAATCCTTCGTTTTTTTTTACTCTTGTATGAATATATATAGGTGATATTTCTAATAATTCCCTAAGATTCAGTCGGCATTAATATTTCCTGTAAAAGGAATTGGTAGATAGCATCCATGTGTGAGGCAGGGCTGCAGAAACTTTCACTAAGTTTTCTAGCTTTATAGGCTGACTTCATATTATCCTTTCATATATACAACTGTAGTATTTGACACATGTATACATATATGATACATCATATCAATCATAGAACTTTCATCTACAAGCGTGGTCCATGTAAAAATGTTTACATCACATCACGAGCATGATAATTTTAAATCATTTTTTGCTTCTCCAAAATTTCCTCTTTCTTTTTATTCAGTAGTACTGTTTAAGCTGAAGCCAATTTATTATATGTATATAACATATAGTTTCAAAACTTAGCTAAATTCCCCTAATTTTAACGTTTTGTGTAATGACTTTTCAATCAAACCCACGCTATCCCGTACACACTTGATGTTTTATGAACCACAAGTAATCATGAGAAATTATATATGAATCATGTAAACTTAATAGTTTATACTAATAGTTTGTACAAGTTTACTTATTATACTTATAAGATCGAGTCATAATTCACCAATTCGTGTTCAAATTCGGTAAGTGTGAGGAAAAAAAAAAAAAAAAAAAGAGGCCAAAATCATTAGAGCATCTCCAATGATAGAACCCCTCATAGAGTTTTTACCAATATTTTAATTCTAAATTTTAAGAACCTCGTAGTAAGAACCCCTAAAATGGTTTTTAAATAAGAATTTTTAGATCCACTCTCTCCTTATGTTAAGAACCCCTCTAATATTTATCATTATTTGTTATTATAAAATTTTAAGAACCCTTTTCCTAAGAACTCCCATTGGAGATGGTCTTAGAAACTCTTCTACGTACCCTGATTATTCATAAACGTTATACTACATATAAATAAATAATGGAGATGTAGCATGAATCTGATTAGGGTCAAAAAGGGCCACATTTAATAAAAATGTTGAAGGTCGTCTTGCACAAAATAGGGTGTGTATTGGAGTGGAAAGTACAAAATATTTGTTCTACCCAGTTCCAGTAACAATTTCTTGATCTATACAAAAGCTGCAAACTGTTAAATCATGGCCGATCTTGACCACTTCGGATTGGATCCTTTCTCTCTCTCTCTATCTCCCTCGCTCACACACACACAAAGTCACAAACACATATATACACAAAAATAAAAGAAGATTATAATTTAAAGATGGTACCATCACATATATATGTTGAGGACTTTATGGGCTGTGGTTAAGGTCACGTCGTTTTCTAACATGACTGTCTTCTCCTTACAAGCTTCATCAACCATTCTTCATTTCTTTACCATCTTTTATCATGTTGCCTTGAGCCTTGTGTGTCAGACATAGAATTCATCAAAACCCACCATACAGAAAAATACACGCTTTCATATATATATGTGTGTGTATATATATATGGATTCTTAATTAAATTACTATTTTACAGATTTATTTTACAGTACATGCATGAAAAGGCTTAATTAATAAACTGAACGACCCCAAGAACCAACCGTAAAAAGATGCTTGGTAAATATAAAATTTTATGCAGCTAGCGTTTGTTTACATAACCAAATTAAGACAGAGAGAGACTCTCTGATACTTGGTCTAATTTGTGTGGAATTTGCGATAGTATTTATACTTAATTAGTTTTACCCGCAGAAAGCACACTATAAGCTGTGAGTTTTACTATAAATCATGAAAAACACGAAACTAAACTTTCTCATAAAATATTTAAAACTATGTTTTTTAAAGCGAAAAAACTATATTTTCTATAACAAATATCACGATTCTATTTTGACAGATGATTTAATAGAAGTTGCATTTGATATTTCAGTAATTTGGCCTAGAATAAAAAGAATTGTTAAACTCGATAATTTGTAATTGTTCGAATATTAGTAGTGACAATACTTCTATTAATTATTTAAAATTTATATTTCCTGTAAAATATATTTATAGGACTGTTCATTTCTATTTCATTATTGCATGCACATTAGCCTATCAAAATATAAAATAGTGACAAACAAGACAATAGCTTGTCCGTATATGTAAATAATTTCAAATATCATAATAATTTTCAAAATATATATATTTGATTTAAGAGACCTTACAAATCAAGTTATATAATATCAGGTAAGCGTACCATACGCAAGTTTGTTCACACTTGTGACGGTGAGATGTGGCCATTGTACCAATTTGCTCTCCCTCAACATTGGAGTTTCAC
Source organism: Cardamine occulta (assembly GCA_028015245.1). Lineage (NCBI taxonomy): Eukaryota > Viridiplantae > Streptophyta > Magnoliopsida > Brassicales > Brassicaceae > Cardamine > Cardamine occulta. The sequence continues at coordinate 3,047,874 of CM051363.1, forward strand.
TTCATCAAACCTCGCCTCCTCCCATTCATCAAGATCTTCAGGTATCATATCATTAATAACCATTAATTAGTCCTTTAGAATTCTTTGTTACCATGAAGAAATGCGGCTTATCTAGTAGTATTTGTAATCATGAAGCCGCACAAACAGCACATAACCTCTTCAGTGACAAGGAAAGATTATGGATCATCTTCTAGGAGCACCAACAACTTATCCGAAAATATCGATCGTGAGGCTCCTAGAATGCCTCCTATTCGTCGTAAGTCACTCTTTCCACTCACATGTTATACACAAGAATAATTTGAAGTTACTGTAATACATGCAATCACATATATAGCCCTGTCAGTCAATAATTTCATCTAACTAGTAATTTTATTTTCATGGCAGCGCCGGAGAAAAGACAACGTGTTCCTTCAGCCTACAACAGATTCATCAAGTAAGTGTCAGTTGCAACTTTAGTCTCTCTTTTAATGAAATCCTCTCAACTCCTTCACTACAATTTCAATAACCTTTATTGTTAATCAGAGAGGAAATCCAAAGGATTAAGGCTTGCAATCCAGAGATTAGCCACCGTGAGGCGTTTAGCACAGCTGCTAAAAATGTAAGCTTGCTTCTTTATCATTCTTGATTTTTCACAAATATATAAAGTAGGTAGTCGCTGCCAAAAAAAAAAAAGTCTACCAGATATAACTCAGAACAAAATTTTGTTTTGAAGTGACGTAACTAAGTAAGCTTTATAAAGTCTTCTTTAATTCAGTGTTTTTTCTAATACTATAAGTAACTGTAATGTGTATTTCTCGACATAATTTTTTGTTTAAATTAAACAATTTATCATTTTATGACTGGATAAAAATCTTATAGTTATTTTCTGCTAATAATTAGTACAATGCCATAAACTAATTACAATAGATGTAGTGGGGAAAATTCTAGGGCTTGGTCTCTTTCTCTGTTATGAGCTTGGATGAATTTTTTGAAATATAAGTGTATATACCAATAAGGTAGTGGATTCAACTATGCATAATTGGTGGAATGCTTATTAGTTATTACAGTATATGTTTTTAAAAATATTTTTTATTTTTTATTTTGTGTATGTAGTGGGCACATTTTCCTCACATTCACTTTGGATTAAAGCTGGATGGCAACAAGAAAGGCAAGCAATTAGACCAGACAGTTGCAGGCCAAAAGTCTAATGGCTATTACTAAAGCCTTTATATATCTATACATATATAGATATATATATATATTGATAATGGCTATTATACAAGTGTGTGAATGCTTTTATGTTTATGTTTGTACGTTCGCATTTATGAATGCGTAAGCAAAGCTGATGATGGAAGAGAAGACGAGGAAGAAGAAGCTCATAACCTTACATATGTATAAATATATACATGTATGTGTGTATATGTTCCCTTCTTTTTCTTGCTCGGGCTTCATCTGTAACTTCGTTTCAAGCTTACTATCCTAATAAGTGAAGTCTATTATGGTTTTCATATTTGAACCTAATTATTTAGGAAGAGTCTTCTTTACGAAGATTGTAATATCAATTTCCTCTTTCCTCATTCTGAAAAGGTGTAGCTTTTGTGTGGTCACAACTTTATATATATAATAAGTAGTTTCATATAGTTACAAATACATATACATGAGCTTAAAGGTACATGTGGAATTCGATTGATTCTATATCAATTTCAATTAATGTTGAGAATTTGGAATACAAATAAAAAAAGGAATTTGGATATATATGTTGGACTTTAGATGTTTGTCTGTGTATACGATTTATATATCTCAGCACATGTACAGTATATACATAGAGTGAGTGGTAAAAGATGAATTCCATCTTGGGATGTGATATGGTAACTTTTCTGGTGCTGAGATAAGTCTGAAACTCACTCATTCCAAAGAAACATTCTTTACAAAAAGCAAAGGCTCGCAATGAATAGTTCAATTGGTTTTTTTTATTAGGTTTTTATTTTTATCTATGAAAAATCAATGCTCGTGTCACCCTCTTGGCAGCCACAAAACTCACAATCCGGTTGAGTATAATGATTCATACTACTCAAACTTTAATTTCAAAAATTAATTAGCAGTATTAAACTCCGGTTTTGAATCGTTGAGTGGGCTAGCTAGCTAGACCGAGTGGTTCATGGTCGATACATTTTTATGCAGATGTAGATAGAAAAGAGATATTTTTCCACAGGAGACACATGTTTTGGGGAACAAAAAACTGGTACGTAATAAATTATTATCCGTCGAAAATTTGAAATAATATGAACTCTTCTAATGGCTTACCGAACAAAAACGTTGTCTATTTTTCAAATTTAATGCAGTATACCATATATAAAAGTAAAGCTATAAATATTTTTGTGTAGCTGTGGTCAACGTTTGCTAAAAAGAATGCCACTTTGGAAAAATGAATGACTCAAGCATAGACCAAACAGAAATCATAATAGTTTCCACGTCGACATCAGTTAGCTATTCAAAATTACGTATTAATTATAACTTCATTTTCTATTGTCCAAAATGGACACGAACTGTTTCTTGTGGCTATGTCTTATATGAAACTAATATCTCTCTCTCTTGTATCTCCACCACTCAGAAAATTTTGGAGACGAAGGTTAGAGATTTGGGGTCCTCTCCAATGTGTGCAACAGTAGTAGAGACACTTACGTACACCTTCGATCGTCCATGCACAGAGTGATACACCCATTTTTCTTAGAAATACAAAAGCTTTTGCTATAAGAATTAAGAAAACAAAAAAATATAGGGGGCGAGGGAGAGATGACATTTTTAATGAATTCGGGTCCAAAAGAAAAACAGAATCTGAAACGTCAAATCATGTTAGTTGGAGTATTTGTATGTCTTTGGCCGTTTGTGCCCCTGATGGGTCTTGTCCACACACTTTAATGTTTCTTTTTCTTTCTTTTTTATTTTCACTCCATTTTTTCTTCTAACATTGTCACTCTATAATTTTGGGTTTTCTGCCTAGTAAACTCACACAGTACTATGACTTATCAAGCCGATGTTGTTACCGGATTTAGCATTCTATCTTAGATCCGATGTAAATCAAAACCGATTTCTCATAAAACCCAATCAAATCGGTCCATACAAACTTAGACCAACCTAATCAATTTAGAAAAGGAAATCGACTCGGAAAACTAAAGTATGGACAAAAAAAAACCCTAATTCAAGAAAAAAAAAAAAGCCATAAACCCCCTCAAATCACTATAAATAAAGACCTCTCTCTTCTACACAAAATCATCTAGCAATCAAGACATAAATTGCCTCATTCACATCCAAAAACACACCAAAACACACCCAAAATTCCTATGAACTATGAATGGCGTGATCCCTTCTCAATGGTACGTAAGCAGCCATTTCCAAAAGTGCAGCTATAACATCAAAAACCCTAATTGAATTTCTATGGTTCAATGGCCGAGTCGGTAACTAACTGGCTGAAACTGACCAATCACAACTCCAAAAGTATCCTTATTACTGGATACAAAACATACTCGACAATATTTTATATGTAATCTAATTATACATACATATTATCTTAACTCAATAACTAGACCCTAAACATCTCTCCGGTTAGATCACTTGTCGTCTAAAAGACACACCACATCATTGCCGCCCTAACACCCGTTGCTCAAGCTCTGCTGCTGCTGTTAGTGGATTAACACACCTGAATATGTTATTGGTCGAGGAAGCGATGTCGAGGTTGGAGTAGCTGTGGCCATGGGAATTGAAGAGGATGGTCTATACGAGTTTAGGTGCGGTGCATGAGAGTGTAGGCTTGCATTGACAACTGGAGTAGTTGCAGGAGAAGCTGATGGGGAAAAATTTACATATCCGTTTTTGGCTAAAAATTTGCAAGTTTTTTATTTTGGTAGAAAATTACGGATGTGTTGTCAATGTAATGATATAGACAACATATGTAGGAAAAAATAAACATGTATTAATTATATATATTATATAATAATTCTAAATAATTTGAATATTAGATCAAATAAAAGTGAAATGAGAATCATAATTATTTTTCCAATACATTGAATTAAATTAGATAGACATATTTAAGATAATCATATTGCTATTTTAATCTGGTTGGACACATTTCTAACATTAATTTTGGTTTATTTGTTTTAATATGAGTGTTTAGAAACACTGATTTTGTTTATATAGTATAATAGATGTAATGAATAAATATATAGCCTTGCCGTCTTCCTTTTTAATCTCATCCAAGCAAATCGCACATGTACTTAGCAATTTTTCAGAGAAACACAATCTTTAAATCATAAACCTAACTCTAATTCATTACCAATAGATAAAAATAAAAAAACGTTACCTTAATAAGGGGAAGAGAGAACTAGAGAACTTATATTTGGATTATATAGATATATAGTAAAATTTTTATAAATTAATAATATTGGGATCAATGTATTTTATAATATTTTATTAATTTATTGAAGTTATTAATTTATAAAAATAATATTTAAATTAAAATATTAATTTAACGAAATATTAATTTATAGAGATTTAGGAGAGAACCTTAAAGGCACAGAGGAGTTAAGTGGAAGGACTAGACTTATCAGAGGGAAGAAGCATCGGATTCAATGGAGCTTTCCATTCGTTTTTTGTTTCCCTTCGCTTTCTGAGTTTCGCTCTCCATTGTTTAGGTTTCTGGGTTTTAGAATTGTCGAAAAACCTCGGACGTATTAAAGGTTTTCTTGTTGTATTACTTTTGGGTCAATCCACCACTACACAATATAAGACTGACTTTCTTAAAGATATGCAAGATGTTTTTTTTTTGTTTTTTTTAAGATTTAAAAGATTACAATCTAAATGGATATAATGTATACCAATTTTTATGTAGTTAAACATAAATGGAAATATATAGGGGTTACTATTAAAAATGATATTTATGAACAGTTGACTAAAAAAACTATTACTTTTTAGTTAGTAATATCCAGATCCAGATCCTTTTTCGTAGAAGATATACCAACTAAAAAAAAGATGAGATATGCCAGATGGGTCAATTGGCAAGAAAGAACAATGGAGTCGAGGTGGCAAACAGGCCTAAAAGGCCCATGGAAAGCCCCCATATAACCAATGAGTGCCAACACATGGTTAGGTAAAAATCCATTTCACAAAGGTAAAAACCTTTTTTTTTGTTTGTTAAATGGTTTTTTACCTGTGTATTGTTACTTGGCGTAGTCTTGATTTATAAAAAGTATTTAGGGTATGCCCTGTTGTTAAAATTAATTATTGAGAATATGGTAAGATATGCATGTTTTTAGGGAGGAGCAGATCGAATGGTTATGCCTCATATTCACCTTTTTTAGGTAATCAGAAGTGTTGTAGACCCCCTAAACAAAAAACTATCACAAGTGTTAAATTACTCATATAAAAGCTAGTACATATAACTGTTAGTGACTTTTGTGTAATGTATTGGTATTGTCCTTTATTATAAAAAAAAATGGGCCTTTTTAATATTAAAAAAAATAATAGGCCAGAAAAACAAAAATGAACTCTTAATATAATATTCTTGGACTCAAAATGGGGCTTTTTTTTCTGAAAATGAAGTTGGACCTCCGGCCTGAGATGGCACTATTGTCATTGAAGAAAGATGAAAAACAAACTTAAAGGATTGGTGCACAAGGCCGATTTCATACAAACTGTAAGGCCCATTAAAACGAAGCTCATTCTAAACCCTATATATTTGCGGAGTTGGTTTGAAACTGATATCGATATCGAGATCCAAGCAACTCTCAGGGATTTTGCCAAATTTGAATTTGATTTAGAGGTTAAAGGTGTTGAATGATGAACGCGACGCAGGAGCAGGCAGAGGCTATAACATCGGTGTTTTGGGATATCAAGACGTATCCGGTTCCACGTGGGTGTGATGCTCGTGTGGTGGGTCGGTGTATTAAAGGGTATTTGAGGGAATTAGGCTACTGTGGTCCTCTCACCATCTTAGCCGTTGGCCTACTAATCATACCTTCAATGAAATGATAAAGGTATGATTACTGTGTTTTTTTTTCACTCATCGTGACTTCTTGTTGTTTTACAACTTCCCCTGTGGTTGTTTGTAACAATGCCCCTTCAATAACATGATTGAAGAGACTGTGTGCTGAATCCTTTCAGCCTCTTTTACATGGGTACAAGATTTTCTTACATGACTTTGTATATTATTTTGTAACAGAGTATACCAACCCCTGTTTATCTTTTCCAAGGAATTGTCCTACGCAGAGGTGCCAAAGGAACTGGGATGAAATCCATTGAACTAGTATTGTCCATGTGCGATATCGTTGACATATATGGTTTCACTGTCGATCCTGGATATACAGAGTGTAAGTATCAAATAACTTTTATCCATATTGCTATCTCTCACATTTCCAAAGCTCTTTAGGAGATTGGATACTTTCAATCTGAATAGTCGAGTATTCCTCTAGAGCTAAGTTGGCATGTTTCCTCATTTTGTCCTTAAACCTACAAGGAGACAAGCAATTATAAACAACAGAAAAATACAAGAAGAATCAAAATCCACATAAAGTCAATAATAATACTCTTTGGAAAAATTTTGAGATGTTGAATTGGATACTGTAGTACTCTGGTGTAAATATTGATAGTTCGGCTCAAATCGTTCTATGAAGGAACTAACTTTTATCCATATTGCTATCTCTCACATTTCCAAAGCTCTTTAGGGAGATTGTATACTTTCAATCTGAATAGTCGAGTATTCCTCTAGAGCTAAGTTGGCATGTTTCCTCATTTTGTATCATGTGGATATTATTTTTGTTTTATTCCAATGACACAAGTCATTATCTGTGTATATCTTATGTTTTCTTTGCTGCCTTAATTACAAGACCATGATATTGCAAAACTCTGTAACGTGACGAATACCTTGCTGAATTCCCTGTGTGTTATGTCCATTGGATAAAATATGTAGAGCATGAGGCTAGGATAGGGGCAGTGGAGAATGCCTTTAAGGTTTATGGAAAAGCATTGCTTTGGCTGTCATATTCGGTAGAAATTTGGATACATTATTGCAAATTTGCCGTCAATAGAGAAGGAGAACCAAACACGATCAGAAAGTAAACTTTTGGTTAAGTGTTTGTTTTTATTGATTGACCATTATTGTCTTTCAGTCATATGACATTTTTGCTGCTGCAGGTTTTTGGAGCAGGCGTTGGATTATGTCGGAACGGATTTTCGATCTGCTGAATTGTGGAGCAAATACATTGAGTACGAGTCCTCCCAGAACGATTTGAGCCGAACTATCAATATTTACACGAGAGTACTAAAGTATCCAATTCAACATCTCGAAACTTTTTCCAAAGAGTATTATTATTGATTTTATGTGGATTTTGATTCTTCTTGTATTTTTCTGTTGTTTATAATTGCTTGTCTCCTTGTAGGTTTAAGGACATGGTCGCAAAACATGATCTGCCAGAAACTCATTTAGCTATCAGACAACCCTTGTATGCAAAAGCCAAAGAGATGGATCCAAAATCATTGCTTTTGAAAGTGTTATAAAGACGCCCTATTTCAAAGTCGATCCTCTCGATGACACAGAGCTGGAAACTTGGCACAACTATCTCGATTTCATAGAGGGTGAAGGAGACCAGAATAAGGTACTGGGGTGCTTAACTCTCTTGTATGTAACTTATTTGGTTTACACTGGATCATGTAGTTAAAGTTCAATGTTATTAAGGTCTCTTTCTATCTGTCTGTCAGGCAAAGAGGGTATCCTGTGTTGGTCTAGAGTATCTATTGTCGATTAGCCCCTTTGTTTTTTTGTATAGACTATGTTTTACTTTTGATTATCATTTCCTAAACCACCAATTGAACTTTAAACTCGTTTTGTTTAAGTATTTGGTGGTTTAGGTTCTTACTTTACTTAATGTTAATGTCATGTTTTCGGGAATGTTGAGAAAGCTAGAAAGATTTTGGGCGAAGCACTTGACGATGTAAAGCCTTCAAGACCTCTCATGGAAGCACTGATTCACTTTGAGACGATTCAGCCAGCACCAAGAAAGATTGTTTACCTTCAGGCATATGTCGAGAAAGTGATAAAGCCCAATGCTGATAACAAGACCATAGCAAGTTCCACTGAGAGTGAAGAGTTGTCATTGATATATACAAAGGTAAAGGAATAGAAAAAAAGACAGTCCCTTCTGAACATCATCTGTCTCTATTATTGTGTATCAACACATTTGGGTGAATGGCCTTTGCAGCTCCTGCGTCTTGTTGGAGATGAGCTTTCCTTGAAGAAAGCGGAAGATATGGAGAAGAGCTTTCTTTGAAGAAAGCTGAAGATTGACACGCTTTATATTTTCCTTGAACGTTGTTGATACCAATAATAGACATGCAAGAGTCCGAATTTAATAATATGCCAAGAAAACTTAAATTTGTAACAAAGACTTAATATGTGTTCCATTGTAAGAATGCATCAATAAACCAAAGAAGACGATAGAATTTCAGCAACAAATCTTTAACGGATAACCAAACCATATATTGCTGCTTAAGAAGCATTACTAATCATATCCCTGGTTCATAATGAACCAACCAAACGATTTCTCTCCGCACTCACCTAACCAAACCAACTATATCACAAACCCCGTTTTATTATCCTTTCTGTCAAAGTAAATTAAGCTTCCACGAGCAGGGGACGGTTTAGGGCTCCCAAGCCCTAGTTGCTGAAATAGAGTCACCATACGAGCCATTGGAGACGTCTGATAAGCCTGCACGAGACTAAAACCCTGAGTCGAGTCTCCACGAGCTGTTGCTCTTTGAGCCGAATGCGAACTGATGCTTGAGAAGGCGTAAGCTCGCCCTGATGTTCGGTACATCCTCCGGCTCGTCATCCTTTCTTGCAACGCATTCAACTCCGAGGACAGTGATTGACAAAGTCTATCATAAGACCGGGCAGACACTGTCTTTGATAATCCTCTCTCACGGTTACTGAGAATCTCAACTGCCACGTTCAGGTCACCTCCATCGGCTAAAACCCTAGCCTCTGACATAGCTTGTGAAACAAAGAACCTATTTAGTTGTCTGTCAACCTCTATAGACACCATTTCGTCTCCTGTTAGCTCCATTGGCCTTTGTATGCTTAGTTCTCCAGCTTCCACACGAACTGTCTTTTTTGTAACAGGATCTTTGTAAACGCATCTAACCTTTAGGAACAACATGGATTCAGCTTCAGCAGGCATATTTTCGCAGCACGGAAATTCCAAGAATCACCGGGAAGTCCTTTTTTTCTTCTGCATACATGTCTCCAACATTGATTGTGGCGGTTCTTGCATCTGAAGATGCTACACGGCTTCTATAGCTTCCTGCTTTTATGGGGGATATTTTCAGGCAATGCTCATAAACGCATTCGATCTAACCGACTTGTTCACGGATTACAACACTGAGAAGCCCTTCAATGCATTGCGCAAAAGCATCCTGAATCACAGTCTCTGTTTCAATGAACAAAAATGTGCCACTAGAAACTGATGAAATAATGTGCATTAGCTCAACATCATGACCTGAGCCAAACTTAAATGTATGAATTGGAATGCGGCAAGAACTCGGAAGAGAAGACTCGAAATCTGATCTCAGACGAACCCCACCATGAGATAGAGTATAGTGGTCTTGTCCATCAGACAAAAGCATCATCCCCGAAACAGGGTTCTTCCACCGGCTATCTTCAATCACTCTAGCACCAATCTTAATCCCCTCTGCAATGTTTGTTCCGCCACCAGCAACCAAGGAGTTAGTAGCCTCAAATGCTACTTGTTTGCCAGTCTCAGACATCAGTCTAAGAGGGAATAGTTGGCGAGCCGTGGAGGAGAAGGCAATCATAGAGAGAGCCTATCAGTCTCACCAGGATTCTGAATCACAAAACCCATCGCTTGTTTCATAAGCTCCAGTTTGGCTCCTTCCATGCTACCACTCACATCAAGAACCGTAATGAGATCCAAAGGAGCACGAGTGCGCCTATCAGCATCACTCACACCCTCTGCCTTACGGAAGAGATGGTAAAGTTGATCACAAAGATGAAAAGACTGAAAGAAAAAGAAAGCGAATTGACCGAATTTTATTTCATCATACATGTTTTTCTTCTTACCTTTTCCCTTTTTTATTGTTTGTTCAGCGGTAAATTTTATGTCGGACAATTGCTTCACTTGATAGCAAACAAAAAAACATTTAAAAATAAGTAGCCATACTGAATTTAGTCCATAAGAGCAGCTCCAACGAGAGCTTACTGGGGTTCTTAACCCAAAACTTAAAAAAAAACTAAATCAGAAATGGTTAATTACTTAAGAACCGATCCTTAATTAAGAGCTTTGAGGATCGGTTCTTATCATGACGTGGAGGCTGAACAATTTCGTCGTCTTCTACACTTTCATAATTTCTTCACTGGATCGAGCTCAGAGAAGAAGTAGACGAAGAAGAGATCATCGGAATCGAGAAAATATATTATCATCTATGGCGGAAGATCTGGTTCTCGACACGGCGATCAGAGATTGGGTTTTAAATCCTCTCTCCGTGGTGATGGTTCTCATTGGAATTCTCCGGTACTTCGTTTCCAAGCTCATGCGATCTTCTCTAACACCAGATGCGAAAATGGTCAAAGAAGGGTGAGTCGTCTTCTACCCTTTTCGATTGGTCACCTATTTTTAGATTGTTTGTTAGAAACTTAGAATTAGCTGATTGGGTTTTGATGTGTTTGGTGTTTCCAGACAAGTTGTTATTAGAGCTCGGAATCTGAAGATTGGTGCTAATTTTATCCCGCATAAATCGTTCCGAGCTCGGAGATTTTACTTCAGCAACGAGGTATGCTTTCTGTGACTTTACCCTTTTGTGTTTCTCAGTAAAGTTTGTAACTTTTGAGATTTCTACTACGTAATTAACAAGTTGTGTGGTTGATTAAAGCTTCAAAATTTTCTCTGGCTTCATGAGCTAATAGTTTAGCATCTCTGATTTGATTTGTTCTTTGGTCGGAAAACTTATGTTTGTCAAATCTAGTTTAGTTCTTCGAGTTAATCGAGCTTTTGCTGAGTTAAATCTATGCTTTTTGGGACGATTTGAAATCATTCCAATGCTCAAAAGGTTCCAATTTAAAGAACAGCCAAGTTGTCGTGTGAGGGATGATTCTGTAGAATCAGCTGTCTTCTATATCCTGAAATTATGTTCTTTACTAGTCTATAAATATCGTTGAAAGCTTGAAGTTTGATCGCAATGTACAAGATTAATTACCAGCTCTTCCGTTTCTCAGTAGTATAGTTTGTGTGCCGTTCAATAAGGTATACTGGTATTCATGATTATTTTCTTTGTTTTGAGCATATGTTTTTTGGTCTTTGTTTGAAGCTCACAAGTATCAAACACTTTACACACAATATCAAAAATTTAAATTTTAAGAATCTCATTAGAGGTTCTACCATTAGAGTATGTTTTTTCTAAGAAACCTCACAAGTATCTAAATTTATGATTTTGCAATATTTCAATTATAAATATGGTTAAGAACTCTTCATGGGTTCTTAACCATTGGAGATGTCTAACAAAATAGAAATGTGTGTGGACGTTTTTTCCCCCTCGTTTTTTGGGTTAATTCGCTAGCATGGTTACATGTGACACATAAATGACATGAAGCAGATTTGACATAAGCCATATAAATTCTGCTTTATGAAATTATATAATTTCATGTTATCTATATATAGTTAATAGAATTCTATATTTAAAACATGTTATACATCTAATTAAATTGGCATTCTATCGATAACCCTAATTTTTATCTTTATGTATGGAATCGTGTATAATAGGATTATAGGAGTGTTAAATATGAGAAACGTGTTTTTTGTAATTGGGTATATCATTTAATTGCAAAGAGACAAAAAAAAATACAAATAGCTAGCACAGCCCATTAATAGATTTTGTAGCCCAGCCCAACAAAATGAGAACCCTAACTAATTCATCCCTTAAACGAAGGGATATAAACAGTTTGAACTTGAAGTAAGTGGAACTCTCGATGATCCAATTCCGACTAAGACTTTGTACGTAGAAGGTTGGTGATTAATCGTTAGACAAATAAGCCCACCGAAAAGTACCATATAGTATTGTATTTAATCATTTATTGTTTGCACTAACTGCATCAAAGACAGAGTTTGGGGGGTTTCCTTACCAAAAAAAAAATATTATTTTTTATTTGGAAAAGAAAAAAAACACTAAGGCAAGTCATAAACGGCAATGAAAGACATCAATACACTTCCCATCCAAAGTTTCCCATCTTTCTCCTCCACTTCACTCACTGCCTTCACCACTTTCCCTTGCTTATCCTCCAACACCTTCAACACTTTCCCTTCTTCACTGTACTTCACAACCACTGCATGAGGCCAACCACCTACCTGCAGCAAGTACTGGAACTTCACTGTTATTGGCAGCTTCAGAAAGAACTTCCTCACTCTCGGGTGATGTGCCATCACGTGTGTGAATATGTTGCGGTGGCAATGGATCGCCACCCAGAAATCCCCATCTTTGTTTGTGCGGATATTGTCTGGGAATCCATGTAATAGAGCTACCACTTCTGAGGTTCCAGCTTTTTCCCCTTTCAACCAGTATTTCCGTAGTCTGAATGAACCAATATGGAAACAACATGAGAAGTTATGCCAAGTTTATATAACAAACAATGATGTCGAAGTCACAGAGGAATTAAGATGAAAGATTGACCTTCCAATTGATCCTTCACAAAAGATGAAAAAGGAGCCGTCTTTGCCGAGGGATAGTCCATTAGGAAACTGGAGATTTGTCAAGAGAGTGGTAGTTTCCTTTGTTTTTGGATTGTACTTCAATACCCTCCCGGTGTCTTCCCCGGAGACAATCAATAGCATGAATTTCCTAAAACACAATCATTATACTCACAACACAGTAAGGGCACAATTACTCAAAACACAAGTAGTAAGTAGAAAACTAAGGCATCAGAATCTCAGTGCTAGCCGCAGTCCCAAAACTTTGAATTTAAGTGGCTCTAGCAGATAATTACAGTAAAACATGATAAGAAAAGAGCACCAAACTCCAAGCAACCCACCGAGCAGGAGAGTAAAAAGATGAAAACTTGAAAAAGATACATACCTGCGTTGGAAAACAGAGCTGCTCTCTGTAAAGTAAACATTGCCATCTTCATCAATGTCAAGATCATTAGTAAATCTCAAAGGCACACCATCTGCTTCGGTTGTAAGAGAAGTTGCTAAACCTCCTTGAGGACCAACTTTCATAATCCCCAAATACGCATCTGCAATGTACAAATCCCCACTTTTCTTGTCAAACCGAAGACCTAAAGGTCGACCACAGATGTCTTCATCCTTTAAGTAATCCAACAGTGATGGCTTTGGATCACATAGCTCTGATCTGATCACATACATAAACACCAGAGTTTGAGAAACGAATTGGCCAAATAGAGCCATGTATCAATTCACAAGACTCACCGATTGTTGGAAGTATATGCGAAATCGATCCAGCGAGTACCATTCCAAAATAGAATCCGACCGTCGGCGACGCCGGTGTAAGGACCACGGCCAAGAGGATCGAAAGCAATACTCTCGGGACCCTGAACCTCGTTTAGAAACTTGATCTCTGAGTTTTGCAGCAGATTGTGATGGTCTCTCTCCTTGGGAAGCGATGATAATGGTGGCATGTCAATCTTATGAGTCTGGAAGTCAGGGAAGTTGGAAATGGAACTGTAATTGAAAGGATCGATAGCACAATAGATGGCAATAGCGAGAAAGACCTTAGCGACTATGTTCATGGCCATTTTCTATGAGGTTTGTTTTGTTCGGTGGCGATGACGAATTGGAATATTTGTACGAAGAAGAAATTAGTTGGGAAGTTGATGATACTAAGAGAGTAGAGAAGAGGTAGTTGATGCTAGTCACTGCTTTTCTGGTTGGAAAATTCAATTTCTGACTCTCGAGAATCCAAACATTAGCATTAGTCTGATATTAAACCGGAATCGTACCGGTGAACCGGATCGACCCAATATTTGATTAGATAGTAGGCCAGTATTTTTATTTATTTCTACAAATAAATAATAGTCGGCTTCAATCAGAAAAGGTGTGTTTGGGTTTCAAAGATCAATCAGAAGGAGATAATTTCGATCTGAGAAAGATGGGAGATTCGGAGTCATTTGTTGGGAGTTATTGGAATGGATTCAAGAACTTCTGGAGTGATAGGGCTTCTTTCCTGGATAATTACACCAGATTCACCAAACGCGACTCGCCACTTCCTTCTTGGTCTTCCTCCGACGTCGAGGAGTTCATTGCCTCCGATCCTCTTCATGGACCCACCGTAATTTCCCTCGCCATGATTTGTTCTGTGATTCATTATTTGTGGCTCGCTGCTGTTTGTTTGTCATGTGACCACCATTTTCGAGTGTAGGATTTTGCCTTTAGATCTAAAACGCACAGATAGGAGAGAAATGAGCATATTGAATCCTCGACGATTGACATTAAAACTAGCTAAAATTTTGAGAACAAAAAAAAACTGGACTAATGATCTCAGCTTGTGCATTTATTAGGCATGAATAGATTATCATTTCAATCAATCAAGTTGAAAGAAATGTGGTGGTATGTTTTTTGTAATCCTTTTTTAGCTATAAATGTTATTCTCTCGTCTTTAAGATATTTGACTGTAAGAAACTGATTCAGAAAGAAGCATGAGTTTAATAGACTAGAGCAGAATTTGGGGAATTACTTCTATCAGGAAGAATCCCTTGTTTCATGTTTTCCTTCCATAATGGAAAAAAAAAAAAAGGAACTCCTTGTTTAACTTCTTCCTCTATTTCAGTCCTTAGGTATGTGTTTGGTCCTCAGGAAATTTTGCTAACATTGTGTTTCCATCCCTTTCCAGCTGAAAACTGCTAGGGAAGCTGTGACGTTTGGTGTGACTGGAGCTGCACTTGGAGCTGTCTCTACTGCTGCTTTTGCCTGGAAATACTCTAGGAGTCCACATGGTATCACTTTTCTCTCTCTGAATACCTATTTTGCCTTGATATAACCTCACTTGTATCTTCAAGGTTTACATGATGCCAACTACTTTGTCGAGTTGTAATTTTGTTTCTCTTGGTATCTTCAACACCTCTAACTACTGCTGGTGTGACAGGTGCTGCATTATCATTCTTAGGAGGAGGTGTTTTTGGTTGGACCTTTGGGCAAGAAATCGCAAACCACACCCTGCAACTCTATAAGCTGGACACAATGGCAGCCCAAGTTAAGTTCATGGAATGGTGGGAACGCAAGAGTCAAGGAAGGTCCTGAGTCCTAAATCAAGACGTGTGCTGCTTTCTCGTTCAAAGTATCTTGCAAACAGAATGAAATACTGATAGTTTTCCATCCATTTCCAGACTCTCCTTGAACTTTTTTCTATTCTCACTACATGTTTTCACTACATGTTTCCTTGTCTCAATAATCCACAGGCCTCATTGAATGTTTTGAGGAAATGAATTGAAAGAAAGCACTGAAGCACGTATCGTAAACTTTCTTTTGATGATTCATAGCAATGAGTTTCCACATTCTGAGTTTGTATTTACGAAACTCGCAAGTTCTATTTTTGCCCCGTTTCTACACTAGTTAACAATGAAGCATTTGCTTTCATATTGGTTCGCACAAGTATTATCAAGGAGAGACCTGTAATTATTCATGACTAAAGTCGGTCAGCTAGGAGACTCGCAAGTTAACAATGAAGCATTTGCTCTAATGTTGGCTTGTACAAATATGATCAAGTATAGGCCTGAAACTGCTCAAGACTACAGTTGGTCCATTTTTTTAATACAACACAAAGGGCCCTTGGGACTTGAAGAACCAAGCTCCACTCCCATTTCATATATAACAGATTTATAAATAAATAGCCTTTGAAGTATTCTACCATACAACCAGCCGAGAGATCCAACAGGAAGGTGTTGTTCCACTTATTTGAAAGAATTGAAGAAGCTCACAGTGTCTGCAAGCGCAACAATGAAGGAGTCAACGTCCTCCTTAGTGTTGTAAAAATAGAGGCTGGCGCGTGCACTTGCATTCACTCCAAGATATCGGTGGAGAGGCTGTGCGCAGTGGTGTCCTGACCTTATCGCAACTCCATGCTGCAACATACAATATTTGCCTTCAGTTATCATCCTACTATGGACATTCTGACGAGATAGTAAAGTAGACATCAAGAAGATATGCCAGATCATCAAGGACCTTAAGGTTTACGGGTTTTACCGCTAAACGGTAACATTACCCACCCAGAAGAGAGAGAGGTGTTGCAGCTACAATTTACTGAGAGGTAGTAGATAGTTCCCTTCTCCTTCTCGAGGAACTTACCTCTTATCCAGAGAATATATATTCATTGAAAGATAAGAAAAAAACAGCATATGAGGGGACAGAAAGCTCCCAGTAATTACATACCTGTTGATCAAGAAAGGTTGCCAGATCAGTTGGGTGCAAGCCCTCTACATTAAAGGAACAAAGAGCACCCCTGTGAACACTTTCAGAAGGTCTGGGGCCATATATCCGGACATCAGGCAGGGAAGACAGTTTCTCATATAAATATTTACCAAGCTCTATCTAAACATAAGAAATTATAAATCCCAATTAGTGAAAATCAAAACCTCATGGCTAGCGTCTAGTTGTAGGAAAATTATATCAAACCTCATATTCATGGATATTCGTCATGCCAATTCCTGACAAGTAATCAACTGCTGCTCCAAGGGCAATTGCTTCTCCTATTGCAGGTGTTCCAGCTTCAAATCTGGTACAAAATTGAATCTACTTATTTCCAAACTGCAGCAAATATGCAACTTAGTAACTAATACAAGCAGAACACCAACCTGGATGGAGGCTCCGCATAAGTTGAATGATCAAGAAATACATCTGAGATCATTTCTCCGCCACCTAATACAGAATGGAAACAGATAAATAGATGCGGGATTCAATCCAGTCCCATCCTTGAGTAACCAGATAAGATGAATGTTTTCACTAAAATATATACGATTGACAGCATACCTAAGAACGGAGGCATAGCATGTAGAAGATCACTCTTACCATATAAGAACCCAATGCCTGTAGGTCCACACATCTGAAGCATGATTATCATTTTTTAACTGTAAGCTTGCCACAAGGCTTATTACGTATCTCAGAAAGAAAAGTAAACAATTCCAACCTTGTGAGAAGACGCAACTAGGAAATCAGCATTTAGCTTCTGGACATCAACCACCATGTGGGGAACACTTTGACAAGCATCCACAAGAACTTTTGCTCCAACACTGTGTGCCCAGACCACAATCTCTTCAATAGGAAGAGAAGATGCTAAACAAAAAGAAAAACAGAAGTTAGATAGTTACCTTATCCCGTTTCCTTTAACGGAAGAATAAAACACATATACAAGATAATACAAATTGATTGTGGTGAAACATGAAAAAGGAATCTACCAAGAACATTTGATACATGATGAACAGCCACGAGTTTAGTCTTTGGAGAAATCATTTCTCTCATCTTATCTATGTCTGGGGTTTCATCTTCATTCAACGTCACAAACTTTAGAACTGCTCCAGTCTTTTGAGATACTATTTGCCAAGGAACAATGCAACTATGATGTTCCGCTACTGTAAGTATAACCTAAAAAGCTAGCATCATTCAAAATCTCACTTGCTATAGGTAAAGGAAAACAAAAAACAAAAATTTGACAATAATACAAGATATTTCCCCATTTAAAAAAAAAGTATAAGAATTGACAAATTAAGGGCACACCTCGTCTCCTGGTTTGAGGTTTAAAAGACCCCAAGAATAAGCTACAAGATTGATGGCTTCAGTTGCATTCCTTGTGAAAACAATCTCTTTACTATCGGAAGCATTGATGAAACGAGCAACTTTTTTCCTAGCCA